>JAPYZJ010002209.1:0-21968 GCA_030522765.1 Ophioninae sp. B BG-2022a
CCTTGCGGCCGCAGCCGACTTACCCCCTCTGTACCGTATTCACCGTGCCATTTCTGGCACGGGCATAGGGAAACTGCGGAAAACCCATGCCAGTACAGCTGGTTCCAAAAGTTCACCTCCCGGCAGCGGAACGAGTTCCATCGAAAAATTTCGAAGAAAAATCTCGACCGCTACCGGGATTTGAACCCGGGACCTCCCCCGATCCGCTGGCCGCGCCTTAGCCCGCACGGCCAACGGATCAATCTCGTAAAATTATTACTGCTTAGCTACTGCCAAGCTACTGTGAAAATAAAACATAAATCTTTCGTCGCTTGAAGCATCTAAACTTGAGAGAAAAAATCCAACGTATATCATGCAGAAATCGAGAATTAAATTAAACCTCGTTACGATAAAAATGCTAAAAAAACGATAGAAATGCTCATCTAATTTCAAATATCGGTTTTTTCATTGGTTTACGATAACAATAGCATTTGTCTAAAAAAAAAAATTCGTAACGTGCCTGGACAGCTCGAAACACGATGGAAAATAGGCTCGATTAAATATTAGCCATCGTTATCTATTTTGAGCAAAAACTCTCGATCCAAGTCCCAAAGAATATTTCAGCCGTTACATTTAATGATTCTTTACGAACTTGTTCAGAACTGCCGAAATTACTAATGAATTTTGTATACAATTTTGATACATTATTGTCTTAATAAGATATGTATACAAATAAAGGACAAAATAATTTCTTCGTCTCTTATTTCTTCGAAATTGATTTATTTCGAAAATCTTTATAACACGGCCCAATAAAATAAACCCCTTAATGAAGACCTAATAGCCTTTTGGATCAATGCACGAGTGATTTTTCTTACAAATTATTGAAACCAACTGTTCTACCGTTAGTAAAACGATTTTTTTTAATCCTCGCTGATCGCGGCCCCGCACGAATTATTTGATATTTTCAAACCCAAAAATAGTGAAGATTCTGGAAAGCGATAGCGCGAGGATATTTTTGTTGAGTTAAATAAGATTTTCAAAGCCCTGTCGAACGACACCCAACACGATGGGGTGTGCAGTTTTTGTCAACGCCCATTTTCCATTTCGATAGTTCCGACGATGCACTACGAATGGACACGACCGAATTGCAAAAACTCCCAGTGAGCACTGAACCCATCATACGTTCATACGTTCAATGCTTTTCTTTTTCCGGCGTGTAAATAGCTCACCGATGTGTGTCACAGACTTGTTACGAATTGGCGCAAAATCGTTTAACCCAGGATGTGTAATGTGTCGAACGTTCGGTGCAACAGCCTTATGCAACTCAACGTTATGTGCCACGAGGCCTCGTGGCTCGCATATATTATTGCGCAATAAATGCTAATGATCGTAGCAATCATACCAATTTTACCGTTTATCAGTCCTTTTGCACATTATATGGCGTTCGTACCGAGTATCCGCTTCTTCACTGAGACTTCCGCTGTTCCTTTTTTCGAATTCCTCATTCGCTTTATCTCTTAACCACCATTCTTTGTATTCTTTACTGCCATCTTCCCTCACCAGGAAACCTTGGACATGCTTGTTTTTTTTTACGACTTTCCTACTCACGTAAACTCCCGGACGATTTTTCGGCAAACTACACTGAAAGTTTCTTCTTTGAAGTTCTCCAAAGGCTCGGGATACACTCTTCACTTTTCCTGGAGCGAAATAATTTTCCAATTTCTTGTCACAGCGTTATTCACTGTTTTACAAGATGGGGCGGTTTTATAAACTACACTGGCCGGAGAGAAAAAGTTCGTTGGAAAACAAAATATGCATGCGTATGCGCGCGCACCTGTATACCGTATACATATGCGCGCGCATTCCCAAACACATTTCATTATTCCAAGAAACATTTTTAATAATGAAAACAGTATTAATAAATACATGTTTAATATTTGATATCTAATAATAAATATTATTATATTATAAATATAATAACATTAACAATAATATTAATGCAATACAAATATTTAATAACCAAAATAAAAAATACAATATACATGCACATGCGCGCGCATATGTATACGGTATACATTTGAGCGCGCATGCGCTGATATATTTTGTTTTTTAACGAACTTCTTTCTCTCTGACACTGAAGCTGATAAAACCACCTCATCGTACAGAATGGTGAACAACGTGATGCGAAAACAAGTTAAACAAATATTTCTCTTCGAAAAAATTGAAGGTGAATGAATCAAGTATATAAGGGTAATGATTAAATAAATATTTTATTTCATCAACAAGAATTTTTCTCCGTAGATATTATTTTATACATATAAATGAAATCGTTTCAAAACGACGCCAACCATCCAAACGGGTACAGTATTTTTTTCAATTTTCTACTTCATTGCAACTGGCCGGCACACCCAACATTTAACGTAACTTCCGGCAATGCTAAAGTTACAGAATCTTCGCGAAAGACACTACTTTTACTGTCCCCGTAGTAGTCACGTATACTTTTGTCCGGCAATTATTCCAATGTCTGCGCTTCGTCGTTCAAAGTGTATAAAAGATTGTTGAACGCGTATTCGATTATAATTCGACTCTATGTATCTGGATGAACTGGAGATTCGAACTAAAAGAACTTACGTAATGTTCTAGCCTTGTCTGCAAAACGAGAGAATGATAAATTCGAACGAATTCGATAAGGAAAATTGCAATGCGAGAGACGATAAGCACGAAAGCGGTAGCGTTTAAAGAACTCGTAATGGTGTCAACTCGCCATTCCGGTATTTGCCATGAAACAATTTTTAAAAAACTGGAATTATCGGTTATTATCTCTGCCGCGAAGATAAATTCCACGTATCGAATCTTTTTTCCATCAACAAATACGAATTTTTGCCATACATTTTCTGGAAAAGAAGTTTCCAGTGATAATTCGAAAGGAACGCGTTGTTTGCATTCTCGACGCACCGATACATTTTGTTTTCACTCTTGCCGAAGAAAATTCGGTGGACTCGTAAAATGCAACTGGGACCATTGACCGTGCGTCTCTCTGGCGAGCTAGCACAGTGACTCATCTATCGAGAATTCCCTCGGCAGCGCGATTACTTTTTTTTCCTTTCGGAACACAGAATCTCTTGTACTCGGCGAACCCAAACGAGGGACCTAACCTCGAAAACGGTTTTCTCGTCAATTCGCAGCACGCGAATCTTTTAGCGTGCGTAACAGGAGGGAAGAAAAAAAAGAAACGGCGGAGCGAACTGGAGTGAGCGAATGCATCCAACAGGCGGCGCGAGCGACACGGCGTTCTGGGTATACAGCGTCACAGAAACCGTGTGTGGCAGTCAGAGCGCAACAGCGCCTCCGGGGAGGCTATTTTGTCGTCGTCGTCGTCATTTTACATCACATATCTACGCGCTGTTCGGTTTTTATCAGGAAACTCTGTCCCGTCCCAGGGAGTATCCGCCTTCCTCATCGTTGCCAGTTCCTACCATCGTGTGTGTTCGCGACGTCACTTTCTCGCGTGTACTTTGCTCGCGCGCCTCACAAGATTCTTCATGAATCGTCAACGTGTTTAACGTTGGTTAGAAAATAAGAAAAAAAAACCACACTGCGAACACCGAGGAAACTCAGTTCTTCGTAACATCTGTGAGTTTATTTTACATTGAACGATATTTACGAGGTTACGATTTCGTCGAGTGAAGCGTACACGCGAATTACCTTGTACGCTATTTTCTCTCATTTCATCGTACACCGCGTAATAAAGTGCATGGAAAGCTTGCTCACCACGTGAAAGTTCCAACGACAGATTATAAACTTTCTAATATTCGTGGCAATGTTTTCATCCTTCTTGACGACCGAGTTGGGAGTTGACGAATTTTTCGCTCAGTCGACGAAGGTCGCGCGAGTGGCCAGCTATAACTTTTCCGTCCACCGGACAATTTTCTAGAGCCCCGTACGACTCGAGTTACACACGTCGTCATCATAAATTCATTAACACCTCGCGACCTCGACTGCATCATTGCTTTGTGGTTACTGCTATATACTTTTTCCTTCGATTGTAACGAATACACGTGTAACCTTGGAGAAAATAGTGGACGATCCACCCTGTTGCACATCACTCGATGAGACACCAATTAGCATTCTTAATTACGTTTAACGTGGAGATTCCATCTGCTTTACGAGCTTACAGTAATTGACTGTCTTATTTATTATATTGTTTATTTTCTCAAATTTTTAAACAAAAGTAAAGGTTGATTCATCTATGACTCATTCAAGAACATTTTTTTACATTGATCGTCGTGTGCTGTTAGCGGTAGAGAAAATTTGTGATCTTGGATAAATCCAGCTACGATAGGGTGGTTAAACAAAATTTATGAGATTGAAATGTTATCTATTTAAGTACATTCGCCAATGCTTGTTCGCATTGACTCAGATTTTCCAAAAATGAGACATTGGAATTGATCAACTATATCAACTTCAAGTAGCTACACTTCAACTTGATGCATATGTTATTTCATCCCTTGGAATTTGTTTAAACATGTCTAAATGATAGAATTATAAACAATTGGGATATAATGGGAATGGATTGCAAAGAAACTGTAGCAAAGAGTCTACGCAAGCAAAAAAGTTTATAACAGGGGCATGGTAAAAACAATTAAAAATAAGAAATATCCGCGTTTATTTTCCTATTCATTGAACATTTGCCAATTGCCTGTCTTATGTCAAGATAATGAAAACATTTGATTCAGTTGGATCGTCTTTGACCATCGGACACTGGAAGAATTGTATTCCATACGATTTTTCTTTCCACAGACTGTACAATAAAGCACTACCAAAATGTTTACCTGGCTCTCACGTGAGGACAAGGACAAGCAAGATCTCTTCGACACAGTGGCGGATGGCTTGATTAAAATCTACAAAACCAAACTCCTGCCACTCGAGCAGTACTATCAGTTTCATGACTTTCATTCGCCTCAACTGGACGATCCAGACTTTGCCGCCAAGCCGATGATACTGTTGGTCGGCCAATATTCGACAGGGAAGACAACGTTCATCAAGTATCTCCTGGAGAGAGATTTTCCTGGGATACGAATCGGTCCAGAGCCAACGACGGATCGTTTCATAGCCGTAATGTACGATCAGAAAGAAGGGGTCATACCTGGAAACGCGCTGGTCGTAGATCCTGCCAAACAGTTCAGGCCCCTCTCCAAATTTGGCAACGCTTTTCTCAATCGTCTTCAGTGCTCCATGGTTGCCTCGCCTGTTCTCAAGGGTATCTCCATTGTCGACACACCTGGAATTTTGTCCGGGGAAAAGCAGAGGGTAAGATATGAAAGTGTGAAAAAAGAAAAGAATGCAAGCACCGTCTCAGATACTTTTTTGGACAGGAATGAACTTTACAAAATTCCGATAATTTGTAAGATTTCAATTTGTCATCATTTGCCTCAAATACAAAAAAAGAAATTTCCTTTTATCCCGTATACTTTTGAGCTTTGGCATTCATAGAGACATTTTTTATTTATAAAAATAGCTTGACAGCCTATTTGGAAAAGTATCGATTGTCGCGACAAACATTATGGAGATATTTGAAAAACAACGAAATCCCTGTGCTGATTGAGCGTCGGTGTTAACGTGCGATCAACTGTTCTGTATCAAGGTGGACAGGGGTTACGACTTCGCGGGCGTACTCGAATGGTTCGCCGAGAGGGTCGACAGGATAATACTGTTGTTCGACGCCCACAAGCTCGACATCTCGGACGAATTCAAGAGATCGATCGAGGCGCTTCGCGGCCACGACGACAAGATACGGATAGTACTGAACAAAGCGGACATGATCGATCATCAACAATTGATGAGGGTTTACGGTGCACTCATGTGGTCGCTCGGCAAAGTTTTACAAACTCCCGAAGTCGCGCGAGTCTACATCGGCTCGTTCTGGGATCAACCGCTCCGTTACGACGTCAACAGGCGGCTCTTCGAAGCCGAGGAGCAAGATCTCTTCAAGGACATGCAATCTTTGCCAAAAAATGCGACAGTCAGGAAACTCAACGACCTAATCAAGCGAGCCCGATTAGCGAAGGTGATGCAGCAAGATTCCATTGAACATCGTCGTCCATTCACATTCCCATTCTAATAATGTGGTTCCTTTTCTTCTTTTTCTTTCATTCAACATCGTGCCAACTTTAGGTTCACGCATACATTATAAGCGCTCTTAGAAAGGACATGCCCACGGTCTTCGGCAAAGAAGCGAAGAAAAAGGAGTTAATCAAGAATTTAGGCCAGATCTACGATCAAATACAGCGCGAGCAACAAATATCGCCTGGTGATTTCCCCGATCTCAAAAAGATGCAGGAAAATTTGGCGAATCATGATTTCACCAAGTTCAATCCCCTCAAACCAAGACTCCTAGAGGTCGTCGACAAGATGCTCGCCGAAGATATCGCAAGACTAATGGCAATGATACCACAAGAAGAAGTAACAACCACTACGGAAACTCTTATCAAAGGTATCCCCAACGGATCATTTGTAACTATATGTGTAGCTTGCAAAATACGATTACAGGACATACTTTTATACACGTGCTGGTAAATGTCTGTTCTAACGTTACTGTATTGATCCGTCATATTTTATTGATCTAATAATGCGGATGTATATACGTACAGTTGAAACCTTTTTTACTCGATCAAAATTAGTTCCCACGCCTCCATCACAAGTAGTTTTTTCCCAGGGAAACCTATAATTTACGGATAAATAAATTTCAATGCTAGGGTTAGTCTTACTACGAAAAACTATCGTTGGTGACCTGAAACTGTTAAAACAAGTTCTAATTCAATATTCTAAACTCAAAAAACCAACAAGACTCGTTCATTGTGCAACGTATAAACAGTCAACTTCAACTGATTTTATTTACGTTTTTTTTTCGTTCTACTCAATTTTAACCCCACTAGGGAACAGCTTTAGTTGATTCAATCTTCGAACGTGTATGAGGGACATCGGAACTAGGTTTTCCTGGTAAAGACAAGTTTCGAAGATGATTTAGTTTTATTAGTAAATTTTATTAGTATTTGCTAGGAAATACTTCATTACAGTTGTTAACGACGTTGGGGAACAAGTAAATTCTCTTCCGAAAATGCGTTGAAAAATGAAAGGAAATTTTAACTGTATCGCGTAGACGTACCACGGAGCAAATTTGTTTACCCTCCGAACCTTCAACCGAATTTTTCTGTGAAGGGGGTGCTTTTGAGGGCGTTGAAGATCAAATCAGTCCATTCGGATACAAAAGAGGCGAGGGAGTCGACGCCGGTGCCGGTGAACCCGAATGGATCGTCAACAAGGAGAGATACAAAGCTGACTCGTTGTTTGAGACGCTCGGGCCGTCGGATGGAAAAATTACTGGCGCGGGTAAGTCATGTCCCATATGGCTTTGTATCCCCCGACGCAGCGATTCAGTTTTCTCCGATACTCGCGAATTTATCAACCGGTGGGTTTTAATTGTTCCGTGTCTGTTCCAGCTGCGAAATCCGAGATGGTCAAGTCGAAATTGCCGAATAGCGTACTAGGTAAAATTTGGAAATTATCGGACATCGACAAGGATGGTCTACTTGACGCCGACGAGTTTGCTCTTGCCATGCATCTCATAAACGTTAAACTGGAAGGTTACGATTTACCTGCGGAACTTCCGGACCACTTAATACCACCATCCAAGAGGGACATATGAACTCCGTAAATAGAGCTCCGTATATTCGCTGTAAAGAGACTGGGATTTCCCGCTTTTTTCACTTTGTTTACCTCAATCGAACAACGGCGTTCAATCGCTTGTTAAGAAAATCTGGGCGGATTGAATGGAGGAAGAAAAAAAGAACAATAAGAACGCACCCGGCATCACATAATCTTAGGATATTAATTTATTGAATGAGGAAACGTATATTTGCGTGAACAAAGTCCACCATGACTATAGTTTTCAACTACACTGGCGGGATAAACGAAATATCGAGTGAAAAATTATCGAAACTGACAGGGTGTTAGAGATAATTATTTTGTTGCTCGATTGACTGATGTATGATATTCCGTTTTGAACTGATCGTTATAATTTCACCGCAAAGATCGTCTGGAATGATTTTTCACCGATGCCCGTAGCCCCGCCCGTGTAATAATCCTATTGCTCGTGCACTGCTTCTGTTTTCCCGCAGTTGAACGTTGTTGTGTATGTTTTATTCATTCGTCAATGTGTGAGTGGGCCCAAACATCGTGTACAGCTTACGAGGATGTGCAATATAGAGAAATAAGTTCGTTTTTATTCCTTTATTCATAAATCGTGTCCCGGCTTCATTCCACGTTAATTCGGAACGCCAAATTTTCTTTTTCATTTCCGATACTCATCACATCGAATACGCTTTCGATGAAAACTATGAAAATATTGCAGTTTAGAGTTTGAAAAATGCTATTTCTGAAAATTTATTTCACGTCTACTCCTAGTCGAAAAACCTCGAAAAGTGCGTCCATACTTTTCACCGATGGTGTGCAAACATTTCTTTGGACATTTCCGATGTTTTCGCTTGTTGTATTTTCCACGAAAAATGCTCGAATATCAAACTTATATATCGTGAGGTTTTCGCAACTCGGTAATCTTATCCACGAAAAATGAGCTACGGCGACGAATCATTCCCTATTGTTATTCGGTAAAATACATAACTTTTGTATAAATACATAGATAGCATGAAGGAATGAGAAGTGAGGTGACAGAGAGCGGGAAGAAAGGAGGAAGTATCTTCAAAAATACTTCGTACCCACGGAGTAACATCTTGATAGAACAAAAAACATCATCACTGAAAAAATTAGGAAATGAAATAAAAGTTTATTTATTTTGGCGATTATGTATAATTGTGGCGATTTTATCGCCGTTAATTCGTGTAATCACAACCGATGTGCCGAACGATTCTCATAGCACCCAAGTTTTTTCAGCACTGCCTTCGAACGGCGCAGTTTGTATGTGATATACGAATATATATATATAAATATAAATATATGTTGATATCGGGATGTCAGAAAAAAGTCAACTATTGTTCCCTTCGGACGATAAAAACAAAAAATTCATGCAAAATTTGAGCTCAGTGAACATTCCCCCCCTATGAAAATTCGCTCTTGCAGTTTGAACTTGAATGTCCCAACAACCGATACTCAGAAAATGTATACGATAATGAATGGTAACCGCGACACATTAATAAAATTAATATTATTTTTGTGCGAATGACAGCTGGAAAACAACCTTTTTCATTTATAGTAGTTTCATTTATTTATGAAAATTGCACAGCTAGCTATGAAAAAAATGACTTTCGCTCTGAAAAAGGCCTTTTGTCGTATTTAAAGATAAAGTTGAAAACCCGTTTGAATTGAACTCAAGGCGTGATGTTTCCCTTCTTTCAAGCAAGGAGACCAGTTATTCAATAGTACTAGACTCCAGTTCGAGATCTCAAATTCAGCACGAGTATTTTGCATTCCTAGTAATATCGTTTGAAGGAGCAAGGAATGACTTTTCTCTCGACATGCCCCGACGTTTATGTTTATGTTTAAAAAAGAGAGCTCCTTTGGCTTTAATGGAGAGCAATATATGAAAGTAAGGAATAGCTCTGATAAGCGATACTCGAAATTCACTATTACTGTTTTAAAGAAAAGTGTGCGCATCGTGAATCAAACGCGAGATCAATAGTCGGCCGAGCCAGATCTTGTCGGAAAACTTTTCGAGATATGTACAACGTTTTGTACTTTTCGAGGTTGTTTTGTGTTTTTGGCCGAACGCGGATTTACTGGCAAACGAAAACTTCTCCTGACAAACACCAGCAATTAAAGCCTTAAAAAATGTAAATAACGAAATGGACTATTCTCCGTTTGGCATGATTGAAGTTAGTATACAGCGCAACAACTTTTTTAAAAAATCGAGTATAAGTTGTGAATGGTTTTATGAGACGAAGGAAAGAGTAAAGACTATTCAATTGCTAACATTGTAAAAAAAAGAATATCTACATATATTTTCACGTGTAAATGCGTGAAAAATATATCAAATAAATTTCGTCGTGTATTTTGAGAGTAATAATTGTTTCAACGGTGGCCAAGTTATTCGCAGATTCGTTATGACTCACCGTAGGTAAATTCATTCAGAAAAAGAAACCGAAGGTTCCTTGCTATCAATTATTAGGCGTACGTACCTTTCTACGTGACCAAAAACTACGTACGCCCAAATGGTACAAATTTCGCGAAAACCTTCACTAAGTCCTTGAAGAAATGTTCGGTTTAAGGATGTACGGAAGTCTCACAGAACCGCCGAAACGGTGTTAAAAATTGTTACAATTGCCTTATTTGTTTCATCCCTTTACGCAACACATTCAGCATCGACCAAGTTACTCCACCATAGCACGTTCAATCTTCACTCTGATGGAAGGCATAATGAAAAAATGATACACAATTTCTATTTCTCGCGTGTCATTCATGCGTGAAACTTTTGAGTGCCATTGTTACTGAACTTGCGTTTACCTTTATGTACGCTACTCCCGTACATCTGTACAGGGTCACTGATGTTCTGCCCTAATAAAACTGAACATAAGCAAGGCCGAGTGACATTGCTGAAAAAATATATTTTGAATTTGAAATTTAGAAATCGATCTACGTAATATTCAACTTGTGCCGCGTTTTTGCTCTATACATAGGTCGTACGTTCGAGAAACAAATTCCTACGACTCGCACTTGGTATCTCCTTTAAATTTTTAAACTGCGCTATCATAATCATCGCCGTAACATTGCAAGTGCATCAATACATGAAATTACAAGTTACCACGGGAGTAAACGGAACGTATGCTGTATACTTTGTGTTCGGGTCCGAAGTTCTCCCACGATGGGAATGAGTATTATTTACAAACAATTAAATTTTCAAAATCTAGTTTCAAGGCACCTAGAGTTCCCGTAGTTAGAGCTCGTCGTGAATTTTGTTTGATCGCATGTTGAGATAATCCAAAACCTCGCGTTCTATCGTCTCAGACTTGGACGAAGTGACACGACTGCCCCCATGAACGGTGCGACTGCGTCTCTTTTCGGTATAAAGAACGAGGGTAGGATAGGCCCGGACGCCAGCACGTGTGCATTCGTGCCTGTATACGTCGCAATTGAAACGTCCCAGACGCGCCTTGCCATCCAAGAGCTTTGGAAAATGGACGAAAAATGCGTTAGCTATCGGTTGCAATCCCGCGAAAAAGGAGTCGACCGAGGGTTACCTGTGCAGCGATGGCGAAATGGGGTTCCAAAGTCTGACAGTGGCCACACCACGGAGCGTAGAAATCAACGAGCCAGACTTCGTTGCTGTCGAGAACGTCCCGCTTCAGAGAATCCTCGTCCAAGTCTTTCACTCCTACGGGCAAGAACTGTGCTATCCACTTGGACAGCGACAGAGAATCCCGCGATCCGCTATACATCCTGTCCACACGGATACACGGTACGAAATAACGTTGAGAAATATTTGCGTTCGGTATATGAATTCTCGACTAAGAAGAGCACGTTTAAAGTCCTATGTGAAAAACAATCGTCGTTGATCGTCGTGTACACTCACGTTACACTGCTAAGTCCTTCGCTGCCGAACGGATACAATCGTATCGTTGGATAGCTGCGGACTCCTTGGGATCCGCACACAGAAGATTCAGTTTCGCAATCGACACTGGCGATTTTAACATTGCGCAGAGATCTGAACATCTTCGCAACTGCGGACCATTCAGGAGCGAGTTGTTGGCAAGGTCCGCACCAAGGCGCGAAATAGTCAACGACCCATAAGACATTGGATTTCCGCTTGCCGAGTTTTCGATCGAAGTCCATCGACGTCAAGTGAATCACTGGAATAGCCGCCTATTTAACGCACTCATTCTGTTTTGCTTCAATTCGTATTCGTAACGAACAACCGCTCACCCGTGGGGTTTATAGCCTCTTTGATGAATTGCACGACATTGGCCGCTGTCTTTTGCACTGTAAATTGAAGCGTCGTGCTCCCGTTGATCAACATAGCCGTTGGATACGAGCGTATGTTGTACTGACGACAGATAGCCGAATGCACTGTACAGTCCACGGTACCAAAGTGAACTACGGATTTCTCAAATGCGAGCGACGCCTTGCGAACTTCCGGCAAGAACTGCATACAAGGAGGACACCAAGGTGCGTACCAATCAACGAACCAAGCCTCGTTTCCTAATCGTGCACATGAATGAAGATTGTTATTCGGTTCCGATTAATCGGACGGTTATCGGTCAAGCAGAAGACACCGAAGCCAATACTTGAGTGGTTGACTCCTCGGCGCGTCTGAGGAGTCTGAGCCAGAAAGAACTCCAATCCCACCATTAATGTAGAAAAAAAGTGAATGTTTTCAACGAATCTCTAATACTTTACCATTTTCCCTCTTCAGAATGGAGACTATTTTCTCAGCTGATAATGCCCAAACGTTCTTGGCCCTTACACTGTTCTCGGCGAACTTGGCGATGTCGTTGATCGTATCCTTCCCGTGGCTCAGCTCGAACGCACCACCGGGCTTAAGGACACCCCACATCGGGTAACGATTCACGTTTAGGCCGGTACATAGTTTCGGATATTTGCCGCAATTAACTTTTCCTAAAGATCGTTCCAAATGTAAAATATCTCGCTAATGCGCTGCAAGTATAAATTCAGTCAAAGATTCATGGACAATTCAAGTCTGGAATACGTTTTTTTAATTCAAAGAAAAGCATGAATTTATACAGAATCTTACTATTATACGAAATTACATTTATTTTTCATATCCAATTCCTGTAGTTGGCAAAAGTACCAGTAGCTATTAATCATGAAACCAAGACATAGAACATATGTTGATATTTGTTGAGATAAGCCTATATTTTTAATCCTTTTCACTAGAAAACGACTTTTAAATTGAAATGTAGCAGAAAAAGGATCACCTAAATTGATGTCCCGTATTAGACCGGGTAGTCGCTTTAGCTGAATATCCAACTCGGTTGCGTGCCCAATATAGAAACATAACAGCCACCCGTCGTCGACATCCATTTCCAAGCGCTTTCGTATCTCCTACACAATACAGATTGACGAGTTTCCTGCTGGATGATCCAAAGGGAGTGACTGAGCAAATGATGCAACGTACCTCGTATTGTTCAGCGCTGAGATCTCGTGGCTCAGGTAGTTGCTCCAAGATCTGCTGAACTAGCGATTCGGTTTCAGTTGTATCGTCGAAGAGAACAGGTTTCCACGTGTCATCGTTTCTTGGTGGTACGTAAACGGAGCCAATATCATCCGACAACAATTTATCGCACGTATCATCCTCGCAGTTATAAATCCCAATGTTTATGAGTTTATCCTGTGTATTACCATCAGGGTAATCAGAGATATGAAAAGCTACAAGGAGTAACGATTCGTTACGATAAACGCGGATCTCCTCACAAATTTTCAACTATTGGTCTTTTCGATAAGGTACTAAAATTGTTTCTTCCAATGTGTACTTCATAGTTGGATAAAAAAATTCTGAAGAAACTCTCAAAGAGCTTTTTAAGGCTTACGAATATCGCTGACATCTTCAGACGTTCATTGGACGAGGGGCAATGACGGTCAGAACCGCAAGTGAATATTAGGATAGGACGTTCCACCTGCGTTCCTTCCATAATCCTCATCCATTCCGATTTTGTTATCTCGTCGAGATTAACGTCCAGTCGATCCAGTACGAATCGATTTATATCCTCTCGAGTCTTCGCGCCCGTGTATCTTACACCGTGCTTCGAATTCTATGATGAAAGAACATAAAGTAAGCCATGAAATATTTCAATCTTTTCATTTTTTTTTTACTTGTGCTGCGTCGTTAGGTACTGAAAGAATCGATCTTTACTACCTTTGGATAGTAGAGCAATGTCGGATACGACTGTATGCCCAACTGATGACAGAGCTGCCAATCATCCTCGCAATTGACAGCGCCGATTCTTGCGACACCCTCCAGATCTTTGGCTACGTTTCGCCAAGCCGGTGCCAAATGATGGCAGTGACTGCACATCGGCGAGTAGAAATTTATCAGCCAAATCTTCTCAGAAAATAATACGTTATCATCTGCAATGTAGAGAAGTCGAACGTTGCAAGTATACGTCTTGTTACAAAAGTACATGAATTTATTCATGATTCACAATTGGTTTGTCAAAAAATTAAAAAAAACGGCAGGTAATCCACCTGCTTAGTGCACAAAATTGCTTTTGAACCAAACGCTAATGTGTCACCATCACCTATAAAAAAGTTTCTTTAAAAAGTCGTTCATACTTCATTTTGTGTTAGGCACAAATTCTAAATCCTGGTCAATTTTGATAGCTTTTCCTAAATGAGCTTCTGTCTCCATAGTAGTTTCACACAGATCTTTCCTCAAATGATAATTAAAGAAAAAGCAAATATTGATTCTCATATAACATACTATCCTAGGTAACGAATTACAAACAAATTGTTCTCTCTTGATTTCACCTACCATAGTCATTTCTGTTTAATGTAACGACCTGGGGATCGTCATCGTAGATGCCAAAGTCGTAACGATAGTAGTTCCACGAGTGATAATTCTGCTGTTTGTTGCCTCCTTCCTTTAGTCCTTCCTCACCATAGAGATCATATTTTTTCCTTAGATCGGGATCTTTCAAAACTTCATAAGCAGTTGTGTATTGAATGAACTTTTCATGAGCAGAAGCATCTTCCTGTTGATAGAAAATGATAGCACATTATTGCTTTGTTGTAGCCACAAAGAGGGTACGGTAATGAGCTGATAAAAAAATGTAGTACCGTGTTTTTGTCAGGATGCTGGGTGACAGCTAACTTTTTAAATGCTTGCCGAATTTGTTTTTGTGAAGCATCACGCTCCAAACCGAGAAGCTCGTAGTAATCTTTGGCATGCGAAATAGTCAGGATCAACAACAGCAGTATTATTTTTGTGTACCTGAAGATTGAAAAAAATACATATACTTTATTCCTTTATTTCTCTAATTACAACATATGCAGATTTTTAATGTTATAAAATAGTAATAATAACCTGTTATTATGCATTTTTTATCATTAATAAATATAATTATTATTAAAAAGAAAGTATGATTATTAAATAGTGAACTAACGTTGAAAGATCAATAACTATTGTTAATAAAGATAATAGTGCAACGCAAGTATACAAGTTTACTGATACTTACATGTTTACTGTAGTTTAATAATAATCCTGTAATCGATTCGAACTTTCTGGAATGTAAATACGCGAGACTAAATCGAGAATTTACAGGATGTCCGGCACAACGTTTACGTACTACCTTGCGGCACAATCTACCGACTACTCATGACGCCCACGCTTTACTGTCGCGTTTCCTATTTAGGCAACAAATCCCGCAGGAAAAGACTTATCCTACTTGCCAGCCAAGCGGCTCCTCATTCAACCGCCTACTCTTTAGCACTTGCGTTGCGTGGGTAAATGTCAAACGTGTCAATGTAACGCACAGTGCTTTGGACGGTATTTGGACGACACAGTTGGTCCCCAAATCATTCGAACCGTAATTGCAACCATGGAATGGAATTTTTTTGGTTTACCCGGCAAAAGACCCAGCTGACACTATTGTGAAGTTAGCCGAGTAATGAAGACGCTTCAGGTTATGAATCAAGATCAGCTCTTACTTACGCCCGTACACGCCCCGCAACCAGCGATAGCCAATAAGAACCAAGGTTTGCCAGAAAATCTCTAGAAAAATGACGCTCCCATTGGATGTAGCTCTTCGGTTAGATATAGAATAAATTTCAATGGATCGCAAAATATTTGTAAAAATAAATATGAGAGAGAAAGTAACCAATTGTTTAAAGTCTTTATCGTGATTAGTGACATTGTAAAACCATAGGTTTGTTCGCGCTAGTTCACTCTACTCTCGGCAGTGTAAACGGAACTAGGGTACTATCTAGGGACTGTAGTTTATTTTTTCGCGGGAAAGCAACTCTAGCGCGAGCACGATAGTGTACGGGATAAATGGCGGCGACCTAGTGGGCCACACGTTAACCTCAAACAAGAAATGTAATTGTGAAGTCTCATCTAAACTTTAGCGAAACATTACGTGGATCCTCAAATGTACTTATTTCATAAACGAATTACAATTGACGGAGCTCTTGAAATTATTTATCATGAACACTTGTCATTTTATCTTGACATTTGTTTCATCACCTTGATCAATAAAGATTGATAATTATAATAGCTTATTATTTTGAACCCTTATTATTAATTGTGTTTCATAATAAATGAGTATTTGTTTGTGATTGCCTTATTCATTTTAGGTTATGACGTATGCCCCTCTGTATACAATCGCTGACAGTTCACTGATTATGGGGTTATTCTACCGATTTCACTAGTACACTTTTCGTGTACTTTTACACACCGCGTGAAGATCGAGTGTAGAAAGTCTAGGGTTAGGGGCACGAAAGTGTAGCTACACTTGTAATGCGGCGCGTAACGTCATTTCCGTTAAAACGAACGCGAAAGTGTACACTCCCTATAAAAGTGGAGCTAGTGCGAACAAACCTAACGTCGTCGCGTTCACGATTAACGTAGATTCTCTGTGTTTAGATAAAATTAAGTTTATTCGTACACCGTATTTGTTAATTACATTTAAAAATCACTGGGTTCTAACAATTCTTTCATATCTACTTTCGCCAAAAAAAAACTTCATCTTTAATACTAAAAACATTATGTTTTCGTTACAACACAAAAATTCGATGAGTTATACTGTTATCGGCAGGCGTTGTGAATATTCCGATACGGAGAGACTTTTCGTAATCGGTTCTCACTTTGTTATTCTTGATGTTTTTTAATACGACATTCTATTGCCTCAGGCAATAGAAGAGGTAGAAATAAAACTAGAGTCCATGTCGCAGGACGTGTCTCACACTTCTAATGAGAGGATACTTTTCGACGCATGCCCCCCTGAAATCATCAGTTTCAATAGACCAGATCATCGCACCCCCGAGCCCCATTTTGTTGATGTAATCAGCTTTTTCTTTGACAGATCTGTGAATAGAACAGCTTGATTTTTGGACGATCCGAAGAGAAAAGTTCACTGCTTGGTTAATCATACCGTTTACAATGATACTCACTTGACGTTGTCGTAACTGATCCACTGATCGCCGCGATAAGTGTATGGTACGCGCCTGCCTGTGTCAAACTTCATGACCCAATAGTCTTTCTTCTGCATTTCGCAGATTTCGTTGTAACCGAGCGTGCCATTGGCAGCCGTATAGGGTCCCGCTACACCTGCTCCTATGATTGGAGCGTTGACTGTGGTTTCTTTTGGATCGGCAAGAGTGAAGGATCGACCGTACGTGGCGATTCCAAGAATCAGTTTTTCCGCTGGCACTCCTTTTGACAGCCAGTATTGAATGGCTGCATCCTGACGGACGAAATTCAATTGATATCAGAAAGTTCGGCTCGTACGAGCAACTCGATCTTTCCGATGGGTACCTCAGCGACATGAAAGCGCCACCTTGACGTTCGTTTCAGAAGTCAACATGGCCGCGATCGAATAGACGTTTAAAGGCAAATTTGTAATAATAAGATCGGTGAGATCATGTATCGCGATACGCACTCGGTTTGACAAAAGCGTATAAGGCTACAATTTTATTGCAAGTCGGATTTTTTGAGAATCTGAAACTGCGTATTGGCCTATGCGGTGTCCACTCCTTCTTCCATCTTGGGCAAATATTGTACGAAGTGCACTTACGACTGTCATATCCCTGGCGATACCTGTGTCGAAATGGCCGGGATAGAGTGGAGCGTTGAAACCGGTGTAATTATCCCAAGAGCCGTGCATGTCGTAAGCCATAAGGTTGATAAAGTCGAGATATTTTGGCAATACTTTGATTTCGTAAGACAAGGAAGCGGAATGCTTAACCGCCGCGACCGCGGCAGTCAATATTAAACCTTCCGTGTCAAAAGCTTCTCTCAATTCTTTGAGAAGAAGGCTAAAGTTTTTGATGTCCTGTTTCTTTCCTCCCCGTTGATTAGGATATTCCCAATCCACGTCGAAACCGTCGAACCCGTGTTGCTTCACGAATTTGACTACGCTCTTGACGAAAGTCTCACGGGATTTCGGCGAAGATGCCATTTTTGAGTACTTCGAGGAAGGCTCGCCCCATCCACCGACCGCCACAAGAGTCTTCATTTTCGGATACCTTTCGCGCATAGCGTTGAAATGCCGGAAACCGTCCTTACCGCCGTTATTTGGCAGATCTTGCCATGGGTCGAGAACCTTCACGGCATTATTTCCAATACCGACAAACGCGTATACGTAGTGGGTACACAGGCTAGGATCTATGTCGGCTATGCTGAATCTACCTGCCCCAGGACGATACACTGACCAGCTTCCAAAGTAGCAAACTAGTTTTTCTGTAAATATCGTCGAGGTTTTTTAGTTCACCTATATTTTCATTTACAAGTTACGCGGTTTTAAGATGTACACCTTTATTGACGGACTCCAATTTAAATTGATATATTACACAATTCATAACTTTCGTGGCGGCAGTCAATCTGTTATTGAACACCTAACCTATCAAATTAAAGAACAACCATATTGTTTAGTTTAAAACTGATCAATCGCGAATGCGATTAATCAACAGACCAATCCAATATTGATGAGTAATGAATAAAGTATCAGGGTTACTAATAGGTTCAATGTGCAATGCCATCGATTTGTGGCATAAACAGCAACGAAACCAAAACAATCTTGTTTTATATCGATATTTGTCCGTTCAAGCCCACCGTATTATTTATTCTTTGTAATTAATATTGTATTCGAAATAATAACTTTTATTCATAATAAATAAAATGATTAAATTAACTACGGAAATTAAGACTACGAAACTTTCATTAACATAGAGATATAAAATAACTGATAATCTGGCATTCCTATATTATCCTCAATGAATTTTTCAATCAGGTTTCACAGTTCGGGATGTAAACGTGTGGCCATTAGCTTAGTTGTCTTCCAGTTCTTGATGATTCCCCGACTTTATGCAAAACGACGCTATGATTGAGCGAACCTGCCACTAGAGGGCGTCTTAAAAATCTCTAACCGATGGATCACGGAAATGATGAAATTTCTACTCGTATTTTTTTTTAACGACGAAAAAAAAACGTTCTATTAGAAAATCGTTAAAAACTTGCAATAAAATATAAGGATTACTTACTCTCCGAGGCAGCTGCCAGAACGAAGCAGATAGCAGCCAACCAAATGAAGACGCGCATCTGCGTGAAAAATATTATAAACATCCACAGTTAATGTTCGAGTTTCCATACCTTGAGCTTTTCGACTTTCTATAGGTTATGGTGTTAACAGGCAAGAACATTTTTTTCCATTCTAAAGATCATGCACGAATATCTCAGGAAGGTTCAAAATTTTGTATTTTTATAATTAACGACGAAATAGCGCTTTACAATTGTATTTTATTCGGCTCAGTGATAACGCACTGAGCGCATCCGAAAATACACAAGCGCATTGAAAAGGCATAATGTTACAATCGACATACGATCGATCCGTGTACTTCGACAAATTCGCTAAAAAATAGTGGATGGATTATTGCATGCTTTGGTCCCATGAATTTTTGCAGCGTGCAATCGAGAATTCTTGCTCGGAAACTCAGTCATCATAAAAATGTCTTTTTGGTATGTTTCCATATAAATTCACGAAATGTCACATTTGTTAACCGGCAGCGCCAGCGCCGTGCTGTTCGGCGGGAAAGCAACAAAAATTTGAATTTTCGCGGCATAAATGGATTGATATTTATCTTTAGAATAATTTTTTGAGAAAACGCTTTTGGCATTATGTTTTGTTATCGAGAAGCTATCATTCTCGAAAGCGAACTTTTTTGCTATTACCTAATTATGACTCATCGATGGATTATCAGCAAATTATCGATGAACGATTTTTATCAGTTAACAATGATCGTGTTTCAATGCACACGTCGCATTATTTACAAAGTAAATCTCAAAACATGATTTTAATCACTAAATTATTGGACGAGCCTTATCGTTACTCGCGCGGATCACTCAACGATTTGATGGTTGTCCGAAACATTCGCCGTTGGGTTTTATGAATCGATCGATAACAATTTTTCGATAACAATTCGATACGAATCTCTATTTGCGACAACGGTTGTATTATGCCTTCACCTATAGTGCCTCAAAGCTTCGTATCCGCATATGATCAAATTTATATTTCAATATTTATCAATTTCCGACAAAATTACTCTAAGGTCGTAGTTAGCAGAAAAAGTAAACAAGTCAAAAGCAAATGGAGTAATGAAGTAATGTTACTTATGAGAGCGCAAGGATGCAACAATGAATAAGGGTACGATCAATATTTGGTGAACGGCAGTTTATTATCTCTGGCGAGTGCCATCGTTCATCCCTACCTTTCGGATTCGCTAGGTAACTCTAACTGCAAAATGCGGCGTGTTGCCGAATTTCACCCGATTGGAACACTATCACTGATCGATAATCGTGGATCAACTGCGATCCGGGATACCTTTTGCCCGAATATTTATAATCGCGATAATCAGTTGCCGGTATCTTTGTGTTACTGATAACCACGTATCGTTCTATCTATTTCATCCTAATTCTTCACTTTCGTCTCGATTTGACGAGGTAGCGCGAGCCCGAGAATGTATAGATGGAGCCTTCGTGTCACGTCGCCGCGCCTTTTCGCACGAGTTGCTTTGCTTCACGTAACCTCGTTGAATCTCGTCTCATCTAACCTTGACGGGAGCGAAGGGCTATTATCGGGAAACGCTAATGCTTTTCAATTTTTCTATGTAACATTTTGGGATTGTCAACACTTGAATCTCTTGAATTCGTTTAAAAAATCTTTTATAGAAAACAATCCGTTGCATGTTTCTGAATGTATGGGACATCTGTGAAAATTTCAGCCAAATCGAGCGTAACAGGAAATTTATTTGTAGATACCGAATGGGTAGGCACGGCGTGTGTGAGAAGTTCATTAATAATACGAGCCAAGTCGTTGCACTGCATTCCAGGATCCTATAAAGTTACGATGTACAAACAGGGATCCTGCATTCCAGGATCCCTGTTTGTACATCGTAACTTTATAAAATGCTGGTATCCTTTCTTGATTATAATAATAATGAAGTTCATTTTTTGGCAGTAATAAACTTTATGGAAAAGTATTTTTTCTCAGGATTGACCCTTTCGTGTATAACTTGATTTTATTACTTGGCGTCCTTTTTTACATACATTTTTGAAGGTTGTATTAACCATCATACATATATATGAGTGCTATATGGGTATTGCCGAATTATAACATGTCACATGAAACGCCGGTCATTTCGTGTCACAAAGAAGTCGAGTTTTATCTCGAAGCGTGACCCAGTAAATACGTACCGCTCGCGTACCGCTCTGGTGGAGTACGGAGTACCAGTACCAGGAGTACCAGTACTGTACGTGCGTACAGTACTGGTGCAATACCAGTACGGCGTCTCCACGGCGTACCGCTCCCGTGGAGGTACGGTACGGCTACGGTGGAGCCACGGTGGAGCACCGTGGAGCCAGCGTGTACGCATATGGAAAATATTCTACTGTCACGGTGCTAGTCGTTGGGCTCACGGCAAATCGTACGCTAGCGGTACGGCGTACTGGTACGGTGGGGTACGGTGAAAGTACGCCGTGGAGTACGGCGTACCGCTCCCGTACCGGTACTGTACGAGTACGGTACCATCAGAATACTGATATAGTACCGTTACAATACTGGAACCGTACCACTGCTGTACGGGTATCGTACTATTGATGTATTTATACCGTACGCTTGAAATATCGGTGAAATATCGGTATAATATCGATGCAATACCTTTGACATACTATCACCGCGCCCTTATCGTGCCTATACAGTACGACCAATAAATTTTGTTTTTGTATTTTTTTCTTGATGTTTTCACAATAAAGG
>JAPYZJ010002210.1:0-37716 GCA_030522765.1 Ophioninae sp. B BG-2022a
AAACGTACAAAAAAAAACAAAAAAATAAAAAAACAAAAAAAAAAAAAAAAAAAAAAAAAAACAAAAAAAAACATAAACACGCGCGTAGACACTTAAACGCAAAGATATCCAGAATTAGAAAGGACATCTAGATGCTGTATCAACGCAAAGTCCTCTATCGGGATATCCTTCCATTTCAAGGTCTCCGAAATCGCGTCCTCGAAAAATGATTTTTCCCTTCACGGACATCTGGATCAGTACCCAGATGACGACGAAGAATGAAAGAGCGAGAAAGAAAGCAGGGCCAACCCACACGCGTTACGCCCACGATACCAACATGGCGCGACTTCACTCCACTTGTACGTCATGGATGACATCTGAAAGGTCGCCTTCGCGTATTATATACACCCCGAATGTGAATGTGCCTTGCGCGCGCCCAGAGTCCGTTTTATTCTGGCTTGATTGCAAAAGAGGTTCGCCCGAGAGCGTCGTGTAGCAGAAGAGCGAAGAGTCCGCTTGATCGTTCCTCGTCGTTGTGTCCTCACAGGGCAGAAGGAGGAAAGAGGAAAAAAAAAAAAAACGAACGAGGTGCTTTAAGGAACATGCTCACTGTTCGCGTCTCTTTCTCTTCAGGTCTCTCTCTTTCAACGAGCATCAGCGTTGCCTACAGCATCATGCTGCAATAACGGTATACGCACCCGGAAGAATCTTTACCCCCCCCCCCCTCCCCCCCCCTTATCCACTCTACGTACTCCTCACTGTCTCTTTTTTTTTCTCTTTCTCTCTCTTGATTCCTCTTCCCTCCGAAAGTCTCGACATGTACCGTAGAATGTACAAAGGATTACCCAAATCTTTTATCAAGAGAAATGCCCCCTCGGGTATCATAAAAACGTATAACGAATCGCGACAGGGTGTACATATAAAGAATCGAGCTAATAAATAACAAATAATTGCTCCGACGAACAAGGATATCTAGATTTTGACACTCGTCCGGAATACCGACGCTGGAATACACGTACGCAACCGCAGGTATGTACAGGGTGGCGCGAAAAGTCCAAAGGGGAAATTTTTGTGGTTCGGTGACTCACGTGTTCCATGAGCTTTTTTAGATTTGATAAAGGTGGTGTCTGATATGTCTTTGAGTTGGTAACGTGGATTTCAGATTTCTTTTTGCACCGTTGGTGGGAAGTTTCAAAGGTAATTGTGGGTCGTTCATTTTAGTATGGGATTGCCGTTGGTATGGTTCTAATCATACGAATTTTAAACCTATAAAAAATCCTCATGTCTGAACAACCCTCGGTCGTCATTGAAACTTCCTAATAGAAAAGGCTACCAAAGAAAGACCATTGACGTTACCCATTACCTCGCTGCATTCCGATAAAGTTTTTTTTTTGTCGCCTGATTAGAGATTATATTTTGTAAATTTTATATATATTTATTTAAAATTAAATAAAAATATTTTCGATGTTCGTTGATAATTCAATGACTAATTTGTCAATTCGTTTTACCATTTTAGCGATGCTAAATTCGTCCGAACGATGTTTTCGTTCGAAATTCAGAATCCTAATTCGTATTAATAAGAAACGTCTCAGCTTGTGACAAAAGTAAAGGAATACAAACCCAAACAGCTACAAATGTTGATATTCAACGATGCAAACTTCAACGTCTTCAAATCTACGAAACTCACATTATCGTAAGATTAATCACAACCCAATTTTTCAAAAATTCTAAAAAATCATTTGATACATAAAAAATTGAAAAAACGCGATTGTAACGTGCCAGGGATGATTCGGATAAGCATTGATACCAGGTATTTGGTACCTTTTCGAACGTCATTTTCCAGGGCACCCTGTATCCATATACATCTACCCAGGGGTGTATATCTCGCTCGAGATCTTTACGCTGTTGTAGGTCGTGTGGAGAGCCCGGGTGCGACTTCGTTAAAGTTCTTGGGCCCATGGAGCGCGCTCTAAAGAGCGAGAGGGAAAGAGGGAGGGAGAGAGAGAGATAGAAACTGAGAGAGAGAGAGTCCAAGATTAATGCCTCGTACAAAGAGACGTTAAATCAGACGTTGACGTGTCTGTGGTCTAGTGAGCATACCTACTACTACCACCAACTAATAATATCGCTTGGGTTACTACCGCGTGTTGTACTATCCAACCGGTAGTTGAATGAGAGTGATATTTAGAGTGGAGGTCATTCCTTATGCCGGACGATTACAATAGCTCCGCTACACGCTCCGTTAAATGCGCTGCACCGTATACACGTTGGACCTTTTCGCACACCGGGAATGTGGCCGCACTCCCAACACCCTTTTCCACACTTTCCATGTGCTAGGTTCGATCATTAAATCTCATGCACATCCGCCCGCAAATTGATCCACCTATCGAGCTCAAGCTGAGATAAAAAGATACTCTAAGTCGTATGTATCACGTTGTAGCTGCGGTCAGCCAATTTGACGCTTCAAAGAAGACTGGCTCAATTTGTGCAGTTTGTAAATCGGCACTTCGAAGGGCCTCCAATCGTGGCGCCCGATAGGTTCAGGATTGGTCATCCTACCACGTGGAGTAGAATCTGCGCTAATAGTGGGAGGGGTAACCGGTATACTCTTTCCGAGAAAACGTCGATTTTATCGTCTGCAATATTGGAGTCCAATAAGTTGTTTCGCTTTCCAGATTGACATTTGAATTTCCTTAAAAGAGGCCAGTGTGATCTCTTTAACTATATATTACCTTTAATTTTTGATCATCGCGGAATCAAATTTCGAAAATTCGTGAATTTGAAGTTTCGAATCTCTGGAATAATAAAAAATGTTTATTTTTATTTCCAAAAAAATCTTTTACTAATTTCGCGTGTCGAGAAAGTCCTGAAAACCTTACTCTCGATTCTCAACGACAAATCCAGCAGGAAACCTCCGAGTATTTATTTCCAAATATGGGGTGGGCTAGGAAACCCGAACTTCGATAGACCAGAAGCCTCAAAATTCCGAATTTAAATAGTCCGAAACTACAATTTCGAAAAGGTTTACGAAGTTTGTTTGGGTTCGTTTGGGTTCATCAGTTGGATTGTAAACCCTTGATTCTAAACAAACCCAAACCCAAACCCAAAAATTTACGAAATACGTAGTTTCGGTAAATTCAAATTCGGAATCTTGATCCTTCTGGTCATTCGAACTTCGGCTTTCCTACCCCACCCCCCAAACACCATAAACAAGAAATTCCAAACCCTTTCGTCTTCTCGAAAATCCAAAACCTTAAAACCATCGAATTCCTTATCAGCCAACCGCGAACTCGCGGCAAGTGGAAACAAAAAAGACGAAAAACTTGTGAAAAGCGATCTTTGACAGTCGTCAAATAAATTGCTCGATTCAAGTGTCGAGCCATCCGCTTCCTTTTGCGTCAGTGTATCATTGCTCTTGCAGCGGTGCGGATGTCGGATAAATCGACGCTAAAGTACGCGAAGAGTTCTTAACACAACCGATGAATATCCGTGTACGTATATAGTCGATGGTCGATACATCGCGTATCTACATACACGTACAATGGGAATAGTCTGGGAAATCAATTGTTCCGTCGAGGTGATACGTAATAAAGTTCTGTCGTGCGAATCTATCGCCGTGTGCCTATCGTTTTAATATACAGGTTCTCTCACCCCCCTCCCCTCTCGATCCTTTTTTCTCTCTTTCTATATATAAAGCTCCCCCCCCCCCCCCCCCCCCCCCCCCCCCCCCCCCCCCCCCCCCCCCCCCCCCCCCCCCCCCCCGCGCCTGCGTTTGTCGCTCACGATACTTTCATATACGCCAGAGGGGCCTTAATAACAGGAGAGTACGGAATGGTATACGTGGAATCGTAAATAGTGCAAATAGAAATCCGTTACAGTGCATATAAGCTATCGGGAATCACGATATTCCTTTCTCTCTCTTTCTCTCTCTTCAGCTCCCTCCCTTGATCTCGAAGAGAGAACAAGCTGCATATCGGAGGCTGTGCACCAGCAACAGCAGCCACGGATCAGCATCTCTCTCTCTCTCTCTCTCTTTTTTTTTTCTCTCTCTTTTTCTCTGTCTGTCTTCCTCTCTCTACTGGCATTCAGCACGGATCGCGGGACGGCATTCTTCCAGTCGCTTAGCCACCGCGTGCCAACGACTTGGTCGTCTTTGCCACCACCGACCAACGGACGGACGTATAATGGCGTACAACGGCTCACCGTAGGGCCCTGTAAGAGAGACCGAACGAGCCGACAAAATTGAACCGAGAAATTTCATAATCATTCTTCGAGTTAACGCGGACCCTTCTTTTCTCTCTCTCTCTCTCTCTCCTGCTTTCTGTATGGATTTGTGTTTGTGTGTGTGTGTTTGTGTGTTCCTCTCTGTCGTGGCTCCCTTTCTTTTTCACATTTTTCTTTCTTTCCCTTTCTCTTCATTTAATAAGACTCGGGACAATTTTTGTTTTCTCCTCGTTATGCCAACGATGAAAATGGATAGGGAGAGTAAAAAGCTGAGATTACCTCCGCGATTTTATCGCCCGGCTAATTATTTTAATTTATTTGTATGTCGGCTCAAATTTTCATTTTGGCTTGTGTGAAAAGGTGTTTAGCTAAATTCGTGAAGACTGGAACGTACGGAAAAGGGGGGTAATTTTGAAAAAAAAAAAAAAGAATTTTTCTGGTATAACTAAAAGAGTTGAATATTTATACGAATATTATTCCTATCCATGTTATCAAAAATGTATACGAAGCACCATTGAAAAAATCCAAATTATTTAAGCAGTTTTCAAAAATATCTCGAAGGACCTTTGAAGGTGAGGGGCTCAAAACTGTACTTGCAAACAAAATATCTGTGAAAAATGAATTTTTCCTCCAAATGAATAATATTGACGAAAACTTTAAACGAGCTTTTTCACTTAACGTGTTATTACAGATTGTTTTTCGATTTTTTGATGAAAAATGGAATCTTTATCAATATTAACTAATAAAAAAAAATGTTCAAGATAAACGTCTGTCAAGACCAAACTAATATTACACTGACCAAGTGCACAAAATTTTGAGTAATCCATTAATTAGATATCGATAAATCGCATGAATTCCCGTTTTGAAAAATATAGTTTAAAAAAAACACGTTGAATGTTTAAGTAGTAGCTCTATAGTCACAACTTTAAGTTTTCCTTTAATCTACGATTTTTGCACCGCACGCTGGTCTTATCTCTCTAATTTTAGTTGTTTGTAACGACGATTGATTTTTTTTGCAATTTTCACAATAGGTTTTACTTCTCAAACCGGTTCGTTTTGTTTTACCCGCGAATAACGGGTAAGGCTTCGATTTGCACGAGCAACGCGCACGAGAGTTATTCAATTATTTTTTACTACGTAATTACACTCGTCGGTAAATAATGCATTTATTCACAATTAACCGAACACTTCGGACGCGCGTACTTTTCGCTGAGAATTGATGTCTTTTTTTCGTTCGTGTGTTCACGCGCGACGATAAGAAACCGGTTTTTAATAGCCGATAAGGAACGATGTGGGGCACCGCAGCCTCAAACCCAAACGCCTGCCGGCTCGCCGTTTCGTTAGATCGTCAATCGTTGCCAGTTGAAAATAATAAAAGAAAGTCAAAATAAGCGATAGTTGAGTGGATAATCGAGTCGCGAGTACTTTTGTCACGGGGTTGGCTAGGAAACACAAACTTCGAATATCCAGAAGGCTCAAAATTGCAAATTTGTATATACCGAAACTACAAATTTCGTTAATTTTTGGGTTTGTTTGGGTTTGTTTAAAATCAAGGGTTTAAACCCTTGATTTTGAAGAAATCGTAAATTTTTGGGTTTGTTTGGGTTTAAACCCTTGATTTTGAAGAAATCGTAAATTTTTGGGTTTGTTTGGGTTTAAACCCTTGATTTTGAAGAAATCGTACATTTTTGGGTTTGTTTGGGTTTAAGCCCTCGATTTTAAAGAAACCCAAACAAACCCAAAAATTTCCGAAATTTGTAGTTTCGGTATATTCAATTTGGAAATTTAATTCGGTTCAATTCGGAAATTTAATTTGGTTCAATTCGGAAATTTAATTCGGTTCAATTCGGAAATTTAATTCGGTTCAATTCGGAAATTTAATTCGGTTCAATTCGGAAATTTAATTCAATTCGGTATAATCAATTCAGAAATTCAAACTAACGAACCCAAACAAACCCAAACGAATTTCGTAAACCTTTACGAAATTTGTAGTTTCGACTATTAAAATTCGGATTTCCTACTCATGACCCCTTTTATCATATCTCGTACCGATATCGAATCATTGACGGTTTACGACGCCCCTGAAGTGGCTGTCGAAATTGAATCGATGAAAAAAGGGAATGCGTCAAAAATCACGCTACGAGGAACCCTCAGGGTGCATCTTCGCGAGCCACTGAAGTTCTATTATACTCAACTCCCCATTGTAGAAAACACTTCTAGAATGTACACTTGATTAATCGATTCATTGTTCGATCGCTGCGGGGAGTCTCGACGCAGGTTACGTTCCGAGTCATGCACAGATACGTAGTGGTATAGACACGAATATACACGAAGAAAAACACTTTGAATCTGTTGTACTTATGCAACGTTGAATATCAGACCATCCGGCTGTTTCGAAGACTACCCTTGATCTTATTTTAACTCCGGCTGTGGATTTTGGAGCCTGGAAAGTCCTTGAAATTATGTTTGCGTAAAAATGCTCATATTTGCCCGATAAGCCAGTAGACGAACGGTCGTCGACGTCAAACGTCTAATGAATCATGACTCGAAGTTTCCATTGTTGGAACGCAAATTGCACGTAATCAACGTCTGAGCAACTCCAACAGCGCAAAAAAAATGTTGGTCGGCCAAAAATAATCCCGCAATCAAAAAGGAAAATGTGGTCTCAAAAAAATTGTTGTAATCAAGCAAAGTATTTTTTAAATAAGAATTGTTTGAATTGAAGTTAATGAAAAATGAAGATTTAATACTAAATGAATCGGAAAATAATAGAAGAAATTTGACTGCATAAAAATTGAATTATTAATTAAGAAAAATAAGAAATAATAAATATTAAATAATAAAATTATTAAAATAAAATTATAAAAATTAAATAATAAATATTAATTAAGAATAAATTAAAAAGAAATAGAAAATGAAGAATTAATCGAATAAAAAAAATGCAATTGAATAATTAGTAAAATTATAGTAAAAATAATATAAAAGATTTTACATTAATCATTGCGGGAAATAAAAAAAAATACGTATTCGTACAAACGTAACGGCACAAAAATTTCGCGTATCTCGGATCTCGCGTGAATTGTGACCAATGGTATCTCGTCGTTGCACCCGGATTCGGTAATACCGGGACGATGTGGGATGTGTGGTGTTTTGGAAATGAATAATGCATCATTTAAAAACATAGAAACAGAGAATTTTATTCGTCAGTCAAGATTTATATTTTCAATTGCCATTGCGGACGGAGGGTATCCGCGTATCGCGGCTTCAGCGTTCTCGACGTGAATTACAGGATAATACGCAGATTATTTTTAACCGGAGCGAGGCAGAAATAACGAATTCACCGTTATTTAAAAGGGTCGCGTAGCTTGAACATTTTTTATTCTTTCGAAAATACCGGGCTCCCGCCCCGTGCGCAAATTCTCCAGTCATTGATAGCGAAATAAATAAAAACGTAGTACGCTACTTTACAATGGTTAATTTTCACTTTTTCGCCATTTATCACGGCCCCAAATTTATCGGTAAGTCCCTCTCTCTCTCTTGATCGGTTCGAGCGTCCACGCTCTTGGCAAGAAAAAAAAGGACACCGAAATTTCGAAACGAATTTTTTTTTTTTATTTTCGCTGTTCGATTGGACAAAAAAAAACGTGCGATAACATAAAAATATTAGGAAGTGATATCACTACGAGCACGCGCGCTCGCTTCAAGCTACATACACGCAAATGTCATATGAAATTCGTTTTCCTTTTTTTTTTTTAATTGTTTTTCTTTTTTATTTACCAAAACAATTATAAGTACGTTTTCGCAACGCGTTCACGATCTTCGATAATTTGTCTCTTCCCCCATTTATCCCGATATCCAAATGACTTTTTTTATTACTTTTCACATCATCGCCCTGACACGGGTTTCGAAATATTCGCCACGTGTACGCGAAGTGTTCAATGACGTTTGCGGTATATATTTTACCGTGCATATTTTTAAACACGGACGTATATCGTTACATACCCTCGCTTTCTCTCCCTCTCACACACGCAGACACACACACACACACTTACTCGCCGGCAATGCGATCCCCGATATGTCACTAAACGTGTGAACGATTCGCGAGTGACATTCACGAAACAATGGGCCATTTGAGCGATATATATTCCCGATAGTGACGCCTATCGGTCTCATATGGTGTGGAATAACAAAAGTTTAACTCTTTTTGTTCTTCTCTCACGAATATTTACATTCATTTAGTCTATCTATTGAACTAACCACTCGAATTTACAATGAATTAAACAATTATTTATATATTTATATTTATATATATATATATATATATATAGTTTTTACTTATTGGCACATTCGTTCTCGAAGCCTGAATGAAAATGCACCTCAAGATGGACGCTCCTCACGATCTCCTCGAACCCTCCCCTCGTCATTTGTATTTACAGACTTTAGAGTGCAACACACAATTCACTTTTTTTGTTTTCTAATTGTTTTTTTTTTTATCGCACTTCACCTTATCCCGGTAGCAGCGCACTTTTCTCCGACTATATACACTCGACTTAAACGTATTGCACCTTGCGAAGACTGCGTTGACGCAGACGCACTCACACACCAGGCAGAGTCTTTTGAACATTGTTGCCATTTGGCTCGAGGTGCAAAAAAGCTCTGTTCAACTCGTTCCTTATCGTGAATTGTTTTTCGTTCATATGTGAACGGCGACTGTGCGCGAGCTGGTGGACGTTTGATTGTTGTGTTGCCGTCGGACCGGTGGAGGTTGTCTTCTCTGTTGGCTCGTTCGCTGATTGTTGGGTACATCGGGTAGGGCGAATCGTAGCTTTTCCCAAAACAACTTGTCACCCCACTGAAGATACGTGTTGGTCTTGAGGTAAAGTCTTATGTCGGGATCGAGATCCCTCTGTGGCACGTCACCGACGAGCACCAGAATTAATCGCCTCCTCCGATCGCGTAGTACCTGATGATGCGCCGATTTAAAGTCGAAACGGCACCATTCGGACTTTATGAAGTTCTCCGAGAGTACGATAATGGTACGTTTGGATGATTCGACGGCTTGCACTATTGTGTCGGCGATGAAACTACCAACGGGAAAGTCACGATAATGCAGGCACAATTTGTACGAAGGATTGCCCATTTCGAGGACCGGTGCGAGTTCTTCGGCAACAAAAGCTTCGTCCTTGGAACTGTAACTGACGAAAGCGTCGAAGAGTTTGTCCCGATCGTCGCGGTCGGCATCAGCGTTTCTGTAGAATATACGGACACCGAAACGAGAATGAAACCAAACGCGAAATTCTTGTCGGAATATGAAGCCGAGCATGCAGAGTAGAACGACAACGAGAAAAGCTGCGAGTGTGGCGACCAGTAACGGTAGATAGTCCTGCAAGGCTTGACGCTCGATTATAGTTTTCGTTAGATTGCCTTGTATCCCGTTGTCTATACTGGCCAAACCCGTGCAACCGGTCGCCGAATTATTGTTACCGTTATTCCCGTCAACCGTCACTGAAAAACCAAACTCGTCGTCGCGATAAACCTCGTCACCGAAAGCCTCGAATTCCGTCACGTTGAGAACGCAACGTATCTGAGAAACATCACTGACACGACTGACGGAAGCGCGTATCCACTCGCGATAAACTTGAAGATAATCGCACTCGCAGGACCAGGGATTGCGCGCGAGGCTAACCTCAATTGCGGTTGGCAACGACCAGACGGCCAGTGTCGTCAAGCGATTGCCTTGAAGACGAAGAATTCGTAGCGAACGCAACGGCCGGAACGTGCCGTTAGCCACACTCGCGATCTGGTTGTCTTGAAGATAGAGAGTCTTCAGATTATCCAAACCCTCGAACTCGTGACCCCGCAATTCCCGAATTCTGTTGTCCTGGAGATGGAGACCTTCGAGATCGCGAAGGCCGTTGAAGGAACGATTCTGGACAATCTCGATGTTGGAACCGTTGAGGAACAGTACTTTGAGCTTCTTTCGACCTATGAACGCGTGACTGGCGACGATTCTCAAATCGTTACCGTCCAGGTACAACCTAGTCGCGTCCATCGGTATCTGTTCCGGTAGCTTGTTGACGTGACCGCCCGCTGAGCAATCAACCACGTTTGCCGACCATGATTGGTCGTGATAGCACGTGCAATTGGTGGGACAGGTCATCTCGCAGTCGCAAGCGTCAAAGTCGCAACAGTGACACAGTGCGAAACAGTGAGCCTCGTATTTGCAGAGAAACTGGGAGTGGGATGCCTCGACCAGGGGCACGTACATCTGTTCCCTGTCGTAGAGGAGTTGGCAATAGATGCTCTCAAGATCCATCACTCTCGGTTGTATGCGCGACTGGCTCTGCTTGTTGACGCGCTGCAGCCACTCCATAGTACAGTCGCAGAGATACTGGTTGTCGCCGATGTAAAACTCAGGTAGACGCTTCTCCGCGGGCACCGCGCTTATACGTAAAGCGTAAGGTTCGAGATTTCTTATTCGATTGCCCTTCAAGTCGACACGGGTCAAATTAGGCTTCTTGAAGAAAGCGTAACTTTGCACTTTGGATATGAGATTGTCGTTGAGGGCGAGGAGCTCGACGCTCATCGGTATAGCGTTACCCGTTATCTCCGTCAATTTATTTTCACTCGCGTCGAAGTAACTCAACTGCAACTTGGTCTCGATTTCGAAGTAATTGCCCAACTCGCTGATCTCGTTCGAATGAATATCCAGCCACTGTAATCCGGTAGGTATCATCGCGTAGTCGAACCACTTGAGTCTGTTGTCACTAACGTTGAGCCACACGAGATTCGGTAGGTTGGTAAATAGGCCCGCAATGTCGGTCAATTGATTGCCGTCTAATCTAATAGCCTGTAGATTTACGTTTTCGTCGAAGGCACCTGGCTCGATGTACTGTATACGATTTCGTGAAAGATTAAGTATCTTGAGCTCCTTGATCTTCTCGAAGATGCCTTTGGTGAGATTGCCGATGTGATTTTCGGTTAGACGCAGGCCGTACAATTGGGACACGTGATCGAAGGTGCCGCTCGGTATCTCGGATATGAGATTCTCGCCGAGATCGAGGGTCCTGAGGAGAGGTGTGGCTTTGAGAGCATCCGGGACGGTGGCTAGACGATTACCGTTAAGATGCAAGTCCTGGAGAGACGAGGCGTTTCGTAACGAGCTGGGGTGAAGCCCGTTGAGCCTGTTATTATCAAGAGATAGTAGACTGAGCACGTACAGTCCACTGAGAGTGGTGGCGTCGATAACGCTCAGCTGATTATCACTCAGTACAAGAGTGTGCAAATTATACAGCGCCGAAAATGTATTTTCGGGGAGGCTCTCGATGAGATTCTCCTGGAGTCGAAGTATCTGGAGACTGTAGAGATCTCGAAAGACCGCGGGTTCTAGGCGTCCGATGCGATTGCTCGAGAGGTCGAGTACAACGAGACGCATGAGGCCGGTGAAGGTGGCCGCGTTGACCCACTCTGCGGTCAGCTCGTTCATCGATAGATCGAGAACTAGCAGCTGTTTGAGCTCGTTGAAGAGGCCCGGTGGCAGCACGTTCAAGGTGTTGTTTCGCAAATGAATCTCCTGAATGTCCCTAGCATCATTGAAGAGTTCCGGTGGCAAGCTCGTGAGTCGATTGTCGCTTAAACGCAGTACAGCCAACGTGGCTAAGCCCTCGAACGCTCGATCGGCCATGAAAGCGATAGCGTTGCTTCTCAAATCGAGGCTCCGCAATCTCGCAAGTCCCGAGAAGGCCGCTGATGGTAGACTCTCGATGCTGTTGTTACTGAGGTCCAATTCTCTCAGGCTCGACACGCATCTCGCGTCGGCATTGAAATGGAAACTGGCCACTTCCCGGAGGCGGTTCCTCGTTAAATTGAGCATCTCGAGATTATGAAGAGAGCAGAGGGAGCCCTCGGGCAGGCTCCACATGTTATTCTCGCCGAGATCGAGTCTCTCGAGTTGACTGAGCTCCTCGGTGAACGCCCGTGCCGAAACGTCGAGCGCCATTGCCGACCAATCCGTGTTGTGGGTTCTCACCGTAAGATTGCGCAACTCCTTGAGCCCCTTGAAAGCATCGTCCGATAGATTACCAATTTTGCAGTACTCTATTACGAGCTCTCGAAGCTCGACGAGCGGTCGAAAGCTACCGCCGTTCAAAGAGCTCTGATAGAACAACGCGTCGCTACACTCGAGCCTCAGTCTAACCGTATGCTGAGGCTGTATAACGCTGAAATTCGTGTTCTCCAATTCGCTGTTTATAGTCCTCAAACGACAGACGAGGGACACGTCGTCCTCGGTGTCGCCGGTCGCTACCCATTTGCACTCGTCGGGGGCTTTGTACCTCAGTGCCTTGCTCAGTGACGCACCGAGAACACCGAATATCGTGCCTAGCAGTATAGCGAAGAAGGCAGGCCTGCCCTGCATCTTTGCGACTCTCTTGATGGTAAACACCCTCTAACAACGGGAGGGTAGATGGGGTGGTGTTCACTAGAGAGTACGTAGAGTCGCCAGGTGAAACCGGCTCAGGGCCACATCTTAATCGTCGCTATCTCACATCGCTCATCACTCTTCGCCGGTCGTTTTCACTCGCGTCTCGCTATTGCACTCAAGCACACACTCCTCTAGCTTATATCCACAATGAAGATAATCCCATGGTCAGCAGTTACTCCGATACAGCGTCCCCTGAATCTTGGTTTTTCTTAGCTCGTACGTTCTTTGGAAGTACAGAGAATGAAAAGAAAGGGAAAAAGAAGAAAAAAAAACGGTGGGCAACACAGTGTACGCGATCAGGATACGCGAGCCCAACTCAGCACGTAGAAACGGACGTTGTGGCAAGAGCCACGGATCTCCGAGGACTGGTCGCCAATGGGTTGTTGAAGCAGAGCTGGGCCCGCTACCAGCCGATCTCGTCTCCCCTTCACTTCCTTCGTGGCAGCTCTCCTTCTCTCTCTTCTCTTTTCTCTCTTGTCTCAGCGTCCTGGCTTCTTTCCTTCCCCCACCAGATCATCAGGCCCCTACCTGGCATCGCCGTCTTGGCGAGCCTATAAAAACAAGACAGGTACACTCTGCGGGCCCTTACAGTGGCTCTTCTCCTTTAGCTGCTCCTCCACCGCTTGTTTCCTCTCACTCTTTCTCTCCTCCAGCGCCTCTCTCTCTCTCTCTCCCTTTCTCTCTTTTGCTCTTCCAGGCTCTTTGCTCCTCCACCGGCATATCCCATCGCATCACATGGCGTGGTATCGCAGTTCCTTCGCTCCGCTCTGAACAGACTGCTGCCGCTTCATCCGCCTCGAATCTTATACTCTCCTTGTTGAGAAAATAGTCTCCTTTTCGTTCTCTCTTTCACCATTTCTCTCTTTTTCGTCCTTTACGATCTCTTGTCATTCGCGGGATTCTCGAAGTATACCGCCGGCATGTTTTGCCTGAGAGAACACCTTCGCCGCTTAAAAGCAAGCCAGCCTCACGTTTACCCCATTGTCGTGTGAATCCCGTGAATTTGATGACGATACAAAGAGTTCGGCTGAAAGGATCAATCCTCTCGTTTCGTTAAGAGCTACCATCTCCGCCCACGGATACGTGATAGGCCACCACGACCATGATGACAACCAAAATAATCTCGTAGAAACCCTCGTGTCTGTGGCCACGAGGGGGACAAGATTCGAATTATTTCTTGAAACGAGATTCGTCTATTCGACAATGGGGCTTAAGCGCTCCACAATGGAGACCTAGAGTGCTCGACGAGCGTTAACGGGATCACCTTTTTAACGCCTCGCAGCTATTCCTGACACATACCTACAGATGGAGCGATCCAGCTCACCACGCCTGTCGCAGTAAGCTCTTTCCTTCTCAATTTGAAAAAAAAATTACGACCTGATTGCCACTACGACTGGAAAGAATGACTTCATATGTTTTTTCACCCAACATTGGTAGCTCTTATCTGTATCCAAAGTACCAGGAACGTTGGTTTTCTTATTGTTCCCTCATTTGCGGAAAACTGTCATCAATATCGAAACAGTTTCCCGTAGAGTATGAGATAAATATTTCGTGCGGATTATGAAATTGTGGGAAACCATAGGTTTGCATGTGGTTACCTAGATCTTACTGATTAATGATTCACGTTCTTCAAACAAGTTTGCAACTAAATAAATATTAATAAAACCAATTTCGCTTCGCATAATATTCTTCCTCATAAAAAAAAATGACATTCATTCAGAACTATTAGTTTTTGTTCACTGGTGAACGGAGTGATTGTGCCTACAAGCAAGAGGATATCTGGTCCAGTCATCAGCTGGGGGCTAGAAAAAATCATACATGAGTACTAGTGGCTATCTCATACGTTTAGCAGGAACGTAAAGGTGAATAAGAGTCGAGTCAATCGTCACGCTCATCATAAACGAAGATTCTCATTGCACAGTACTTCTATCGGCAATGGTGAACGTGTTTAACGCCTTGGGGAATGTAGCTTCAGTAGGGTGTCGAACACCCTCTTCTCATGCCGGGAGGTTGCTCGCACTCCGTTGAGTGGTAACGACCGGGGGATATGAGGGTTATCAATGACTTATCATCAGCCAGTTATTTACGAGGCCAAGTTGCGGAGTGCTGCTGGAGAGACAAGAGAAAGCCTGATTCTCCGGTTGGATCTGGTACCGCTGGTGGCGCTGCAATATTTCCAGTTCAGCCAAGGAGTTTGGAATACGAGAGGGAATTCGGACTAGCATATTTCCCTCGAGTGAATCCAATAAGCATTCGCACTTGGGGTGTGAAACGATCAGGCGGATTGCATTAGGATGGTGAGTGCGAATGAGCCTGGGGGTTTCTACCTACGGGGAATGTGGGTAGTTAAGTGGTCCCCCATGGTGTTGGGCTACCCCCTGTCAGGACTGGTCTCCTGAGCGGCGAACCCTTGCAGCGTCCGTGCACTTCTCTCATTTTGAGTTTAGAGAAAGAAAGAGCAAGAAAGGTAGGGAGAATGAGAAGAGTTTAGGCAGGAGCCGATATGCTAAAATGGGTCAGACCACGCTGCGTTTTACTCACGTAAGGTTGGGTTAAAAACACCACGAAAGATTTTCATCCCTCGCACCTCTTGGCCTTCGCTCTTACATAAAATCTCGGTTCATCGGCTAATTATGCGCCCCAAAGTGTTTTGCCGCTTCGCTATTGATTGTTATTATAATAACGTTTCCGAGAGGCCTGCGGGGCTTCGACTCACCTAATATTTCAGCCCCCCTTTTATATCCGCTCTCAACCACCTTTGGCCCAACGAAGAATCTCCACTCCCTTCTCTCCTGTTCACAATTTCAAACGTGGTAAGTGAGAGAGAGAGAGAGAGTCAGAGAGTCTCGTAAAAAATTGCCACGACTGCATGCTGGTCGCGGCACTGCCTGTTCATAAAGACTCTTCCCCGCGCGTTATTCCGTCTCTTCTTCATATCATTCTTTTTCCTCTTTCATTCTCGCTCTCTTCTTTTTTTGTCTCTCTGGACGAAACGAATTCTCTCTCTCTCTCTCTCTCTCTCTCCCTCTGTACGCTCCACCTTGGAGGGAATATTAAGATTCGTCGACGTTTTCTCTCACCTGCTAGGGACATTTATTTCATGACTTCTTGTCACACGTCCGGGGCTCACATTAGTTTCATATATTTTCTCCCCGTACGCCCGAGCTACCTGGCTGAATAAATTATACAGAAGAGGGAGAGCGCAAGTGTAATCTGTACGCGCTACTACTCCATGCCACCCTATCCTTGCGATCGTCCTTAGGCGCTCGAGAAGGATCTTGCTCAGGTATTCCCCGCACGAACGAGGTTACTTCGGAATTAGCCGATTCCTCGGTACGATGAAGTCCAAGCACACAGTATTACGCTCACATATCAAGTAAGCTCTACAGACGTTTAGATAAGGATCATTTGAAAAATTGGCTTTTCGGTACGTGATCCAAAATTATCATTTCCTTCATTGAAGGAGCTAGAATTTGGCTCCAATTGATAAAAGACTTCGACGAGGGTAGTATCTAGAAATTTCAATTTCGAAAAACGCAATTGGTAGCCAAATCGTTGGACTGAAAATCTGGGAATTTCTAATTCCAAGATTTTCAGTCCGTCATTCTTCAATTGGAACACGTAAAAGTCCAACTTCTCCTAAAGTGATACAAATCGCAACGAGAACGAGAATTTTATATTTTCTCAGGATGCACCCGTTTATTCTCGTCCAGCAAGTATACCTTACAGATTTCAATTTCTCGAGAGCATTAATGCTCGCTCCCCTATCCATCGCCACATCGGTCTAATATTGGGTGAGTTGAACATTCCCGCAACAATGGGAGTGCCTGCAAATGGTTAGACGTTAGTACATCCGGCAAATGTAGGCAAGTTGAAAGAGATGGATCTTAATGAGACCACAGCCAAAGAAGTATCGCAGGTTCGCTAATAATCATTCAACATTTAATCAGTACGTTACTCAGACGATCCTGGTGAACCAGCAGACCCGACGTGGCCACGTGGGTATGTGCGAGTGCTCGCGAGAGCAGCGTTGCAACTTTTCTGAGGAAAATAATGAAGGATCGGTGGATAAAAAGGCATCGCATGCCGGGACTGCTTTCTCACCACCCATGTGTACGTTCCTCTCTTTTCGCGATCAGCGTCGTTCTCTCCGCGCTACGAGAGCTACGAAGAGGTGCCCTCGTGTTTCTCGGGATAAGGGCCTCCCCTCCTCCTCCCCCCTACCCTTCACCCTCCACTCCTCTGTCCCTCGGGTATATGAACCGTTGATTATACCATACCAAGTCATAATTACATACGGTCGTGGGTACGTACACGCACTCGACTCTGCTGCCGTACTCGCTTCTAGCGGGAAAGAAAGGCAACGCTTCGCTTTGCTTTACGTGTATCCACTATGTTACCATACACCGCATTACACGTTCCACCGGCGCTCATTTTCGTCATTGCCAAGACCAAAAGGAAAACGTTGAAAATAAAAACCGCCACAGTGCTTAATGGGAATATTATCCGCTCTTCTGGGACTTGGATAACCAACTGGTGACTTTTCCTCTTGTAAAGTTTTCACAAACGTGACTCTTCGTCATTCTGAAGGAAAGTTGGCGCTTGACGCTTGATTTGCGGTCGCTCGTCACGAATCATGCGTTCCGGTAGCTTTGGTGACTTCGAATGTAAAACGTCGAAAAGTTATCGCTTCATGCATTGTACCAGTGACATTCGTATGACTGGTTTTCATGATCCTTCAGCCTACTGGAGGATCCAACTTACTGGAGTCTGAGTTCGAACTCTGTATTGTTATCCAGTCGTAAAATTGAGAAATAAGTGGCTCTGCTGTTCGAGTGAGCTGATAAACCTGGTACACTGGCTGGCGGATCTGTAGGGATCTGCTTGACGGATGAGATACCTAACCTCAATTCATCAAGGCTAGCTAGATTAGAGCTACTCCAGGCCTCGTAAATGCAACATTGAATGGAAGTGATGAAGTAAGAGGACTTGAAATCGTTTGGGTATTTATTCGTTTGTATAGTAAAATTTATGTAACTATTTTATAGCGGAGTATTATTGATTATTAAAGCGGCTCTTATCAATCTCGTGAAAGACCTTCGAACGTAGCGATGACTGATGCGGAAACAAGACACGTAGTTTTTTTAACAGAACTTTTTCGTGCTTCAAACTGTGAAAAAATTGTTCTTTTAATTTGACACATAGCCAAAAGCCTGAGTTTTCAAAAACATAGATCCATATTCAATATTTGTTGATAATTACTATTTTTTATTTCTACTACATTTTTTACTATTAATCCATAGCTTTATTAAATTCAAGATGTTACTTGTGGAAAAATATCGATAAATAAAAAAATGAATTTGTGTTCGACCAGATATTCTGAATTTTAACAAAAATACAAAAACAGCAAACTAAAGCGTGCGAATATTCTACTAATAAAACAATAATTATTCGTCACAAACAAATGGATAAACGAATTCAAAGAATAATTTCGTCATCCGAATCAGCGGAATCCTTAAAAATATCTTTAAAAAATAGGGACCTCGTAGTCGAAGTCTCGCGGAGGAAAGTTCTCGGTAAGGTTCTTTCGTGGTCAGAGGAAGAGTCCGGAGGTTTAACGATGAGGCGCGCGGAGCGAGTACCACGAGCGCACACGCGCTGACTCGATAAACACCGTATCAACGCTCCTCGATTAATCGCCTTGTTACAGGATCGCCGGTACTCTTGCCCCCACCCGGTTTCGTGGTCTTCTTCTCTGGGTCTCTCAGGTACACTCTCGCTTCATTTACCGCGTTGAGCCGCTTGTATAATTAGTACGTCACAGGTGTATGAGAAACGGGGTGGCTCGATCCTTTTTCACGATAGTCGCTATTACGTATCAATCAAGATCGAAGAAAAAAAGAAGAACATCCGTTTTTCTGATCCGAATAAAAAGGCTGGTATGTTTGTCTTTTGATGCAACGACGGTAAACGCCCACCTCATTCAATGATGATAATCGTCGGTGATATTATGATTGGAAGAGTAACGTGGCGCCTAAGCGAGTAGCGCTCGAAATAACTTTGAAAAAAAAAAATGGTCCTAACCGTAAGTACCTCGGTCGCCGGGGCAATCAAGTAATTCCTTAGTATATTCCTGTTACATCAGAACGGGTGATAACTACTCTGTGTGGCAGTGTGCTCGGGACTTGATGGGTCTAAAATGGATGGTCCGAGTGCCCGGGGGCCGAGAGATGTCGGCTGAGCCAGAGAGGTCGGCGCTCGCCCAGCCCTCTCTCGATTTCTCTCGCTCTCCTTCACCTCCCGTTCCTCACTCTCTATCTTTCCGCTTCTCTTCCTTGGACCCGTACCTCCTAATGCGACGATAAATCAAACTGCTTTACCGTTTCCAATCGAAACGTTTCTGTTTCTTTTTTTTTTCTTTCATTTTCAACTCCTCCAGTTTCTTTTTTTTTAATCTTTTTCATTCTTCTCTCTTCGACCTGTTTTTTTCTTTACGAGAGCACCTGAAGGTGTAGCTGTGTGGTAGTGACGTGGGGTATCCTCCGGGCTCGTAAATAAATGCGTCGTTTATATCCTTGTTGAATCGTCGGATGAATTGCCTAGAAGTGGAAGAAAAAAGTGTACGGCTCGCTGGCAATAATGACAATGATCTGACAGACTGGTCAATTAGGGATACAAACGAGGAGGAGGCACGTGAATGAGAGAAGGAGAGAGAGAAAAAGAGAAAGAGGCAGATAGAGGACCAATTAGTCGTCTAATTTACCTCATGGAATACGAGCAAGTAGCCGTTTCGCGTACCTTGTATTTGGATAGTGTGTATACCTTGCCCATAAGCAGGACAAATAAGTGATGAATAAATCAAGCCAAGAGCCGAAATCTACCTGGCTCTCTGAGCGATCCTCTGACTTGATTGATTCTCCTGCATTATTGCACGTAAATGGAGCAATCATGCTCTTTAGTATTCCCGCAACATCGCTGATCGTTGGCTGGCTGAGAGAGCTTGATTCGATAGGTCCAAAAGGGATGGAAGACCGTTGGTCGTGGTAGGGTCAGATGGGAGGTGGGGTCGTCTCTTCTCTGTACACGGCGCCGAAACCGAAAGAGGTATGAGGAGAAACGACACGAGGAGGCCTCGCGGAAGAGTCACCGGACGGTCAGTGATCGCCCCTGTCCTCGTGTCCTTTCCCCTCCTGTGCTCTTTGCTCTCCTCTTCGATCAAATTCTTTCAGCTCAGATGACGAGAGCTCTCCAGCGTCTACATCTCTCGTTTCGCCATCTCTCTCTTTCGCATTGATAAAGTTCACTCGGGTAATCGCTTAATCACTTCGCCTCAGACGGGAAGACCATTCGAGATCTTTCGTCTCAAGCGAATTTCTCGTATTCATTGCTCCACCGGAGAATCGACATTTTTCCAATCCAAATGGACGAGGCTCTGTCCAATCGATCAATTTATCAGGAACCGGACAACGAGGATCCCAAGCTCCTCAGCAGATGTGGTCGCAAGCGTCTCAATCGGAATGACGACTCAATTCCCCAGTCGAGGAAGGCCTAATTGTACGATCTTCCGACAATGAAACGTCATCAGCTACCTAATTTCTCAGCAGCTTTCGATCTCCCACATCGAACTCTATCCTTCCATTTTCGACGTCATTGGGAGACTTTCCAGGTCTGGCGTTGACGAAGCCTTCTCTCTTGCGGCTTTCCAGCGGGAAAACAATCGCGGAACATGCCGTTCCCCAACCGCAGGATATCATACTGTTTCTATGTGCATATGCGCAGCAATTCCAAATGGGCGAAGGAAGCGCTTAGTAGGTATGCCAAGCTCGGGCATGTGTGCGACGAAGGATCGTCGAGCTATGATATGCAACGCGTGCACGTCACCACACCTCGTGCCAAATTGATTGGCGGTTTTGGGTCTCTTCTAGGCTCCTCGTAATTTCATCATTTTAATAATACCTTTCCATTACTCTTGTTACCGCACGCTTCGTCGTTGAATTCGGTCTTTTCAACATCCAATTTCGAAAAGTTAGGCATACTGCGAAAATCTTTTCGCTTGGGTCTTTTTCAAAAGCTGTTGAAGCTAACATTTTTCAATGTGTTGAAAAAAATTGCTGTTTTTGGTGGAATGCAGGCTCCAAATACGTACTGGCTGGATCGACAATTGTACTCTTGTCCATTGTATTTGTATGCTGTATCTAGCTACCTAGATATGGAACAGAAATGACGTTAGGAGCTTGCTACGCTGCTCTCACCGGGACACTTACTTTTCCCGCGATCGTATAAGAGCAATCGTCCTCTCTCTTCCTTTCCTTCTCTCTCTTTCTCTTTCGTTCAGAATCGCTTATTGTTTTAGAAGGGATCACGAGTCCGTAGCGGTACCGGTCACGATTCCTCTCGCTTCTTCTCTCTTTCGTGACCAAAGTGATCTTTCTCTCTCTCTCTCTCCCTCTCTTCGTCGTTGGAGCAATTGCTATCTTCGTCGCACCTTTGCTCGGTGCAACGTTTGGACGAGTCTACTACTCGTGGAACTTCAGCTAGCTCCGTCTCCTTTGCTTTCTCATGGCGAAGAAGGGAACGAGAAGAGGGGTTTGCCTTTTATAAACGTTCTACTCGCGAGGGCGCTTCTCTCGGGTGCGATCGCACGGGATCACCTCACCACCGAAGCCGCATCCTCCGAGCTCGTTGGTGCACGAAAGTCGACGCCGTACCAGCAGCCACGGATTTTCGCTTGGAGCCTCTTCTTCCCTCTTTGTCTCTTTTGCCCCCCATTCCCCTCTCCCTCTTCGTGCTTGCCGCCTCCCTTAGTCGTTTCCTCACCCCGCGAGTTCCTCTTGTCTTGTTCGCCTCCTCATCCCGTCATCCTTCTCCTTCCAAATCACCGTCCCAATCTCCGGCCCTCTCTCTCTCTCTCTCCTTTCCTCCTTCCCTCTCGCAGCCTCGCGGTTGCATGCACGCCGCCTGCGCTCGCACACGGAGCTATATAACCTCCCCCGGGCTCGCGCTCACCTGTTGCCGAAGAAGTTGCCGAGCCTCGAACTATCGCGTCGAAAAAGATATCCCCGAATCCGGGGTGAACATAACTGAGTCGATTACTTCCCAGCGGCACTTTCTACCGCTCTATCTTTCACTCTTTGTCTGGGTGTTGCCGTAATTTGTTTTTTTAGATGAATCCTCGAGTCGTAGCTCCTGAGGACAATCGTTGTTAATTGCAACAATTTTGATTGTCGATACAAATGATTTATGTTGTAATGCTGTATGCATTTTTTCGGTGCAATGAAGATGATGATAGGCGACTATTGGACGTATGGTTGTTAAAAATATTTATTCTTAATGATTCATCACTTTTTTAAGGTTAATCTTGTTAGCTTTGAAGACAATTGGACTTGAGAGAAAAAAATCTTGGGTTATATTTATTTACCTGTTTACCTATATGCAGATTTTTTTTGGTGAATATGACATACATTCAAAAAGTTTTCCGTTTGGGGAGTATACTTTTTGAAATTTCCAATCCAGGTGATATTTTTGCCAGATTCCTCGTTCGAACAAAACTTTTTCCAGAACTTTGCAATTCACGTGTCGTTTTATTCAGATCTTTTCTGTTTGGGTGACATTCTATTCGAAACTTTCCTCTTCAGGTTGCAATCTTCCGAGAACTTTCTCTTCATTTATTCAGATGCTGATATCGGAAGTCCCAGTACACCCAATACTTATCAAATCTTCTCGGAATAGAAACCGCAATTTCATCTGATTCCCGTCTACCCAACATGGCCATCAATCAGCATAGTTTGCCAATGCGAATTTCTATTCAATTCACGAAACTCTTTTCTATTTACTACTGTTCCAAAAAAAAAACCTTCTCCCACGATGGCAAATCGACGTCTTGCTCATTCTCATCCACCACCAGAAATCCCTTCTTGCGTCGTCCGCGAATCTTTTACGAGCAATCGCACGCGAAAGAAAATAACGAGGCAACATTGGCGGTGCAGGGCCAGTGGTTAGAGGGGGAGGTATTCCATTTTGCACGAAGCGAAATCCACGTTGGCTCTTGCCCGCGAACTGCCAACTGGTTGCAACACCGCACCGCCAACTCAGAGACTTCAAGGAGTCTTATCTCGTTGTGAAAAGTTTCGCACGGAACAGCCAAAGTGTTCAGTAACTTTTCAACAACGCAGTCTCTCTCGGAGTTACACCGAGCGCGCGCATTTCTCCGTTTCATTTTCTTTTTTATATGCCATTCTTCTTCTTCTTCTTATTTTTTTCTCTTTCACGTTGTTCCCGCGTATACTCAATTATTACTGTGCACACGAAAGTTTTTTATTGCTCCGTTTATCGTATTTCAAGGATTTTAGTTACCGAGCGAGAAACTGTTTATATTGTGGCTCCATAACTTTCGTCGGAGAGGGGGAAATTCATTATGAAAGACGAATAATGCTTTCGTTCTCGAGAAAAGAGAGGAAGAGAGAGAAAGAGAAAAACGAGCGTCATTATTTGCCTATCCAACATGGCAATCCTCCTCTCTCTCTCTTTCTCTTTTCTCTTGCCCTCGTCTCCCCTCGCCGTTTCGTTTTGCACTGTGAGCCTTAAAACTTGTTACGTCCTTTCAAGGACCCGAGCTTTTCACTCCTTCTCCCCCTCGCAACCGTTGTTTACTGCCATCGCGATTTTTCAACAATCGGTACCAGTACCTTCGAAATTTACGTCTTTTCACCTCTCCCTCTTCAATGCCGGTGATCCTGTTTCGAACTACCACCAGGAAGTCAGTGACATTATCGGTACTTCTGGCGATCTCTTCGATACGAATAAGATACGAAGCTTATTGGCATAATCGGTAACGAAGAAATCATATTTTCGTTCAGTTAAGTCTGATGACATCCGGCTGTTTCGAAGACTCTTCCAAAGTTCCTTCAAAAGAAGCTTTTGGGAAGATCTCGATTAGTGATTTTAGCAACTTTCTAGACTGGTGATGTCTTTGATTTCTTCGTATAGACATATAACTTGCACGATAATCATCAAGCTGAACGCGTAACAAAAACAACATTCAGTTGCTTAGAAAAGCATTCTGAAGTTGCTTCAAACGAAGGATTGATTTTGGGAAGGGATCCTGGTATCCACCAACATTGAGACAGAAACCAGCCAAAAATTCGTCCCTGAAATAACCAAACGGTGATGATTCCCAGATGTCTCAGAAAATATCCAGTGAAACCGACTACACACCCTAAAATATCTAAACGGTGAATTCAGATGTGCCATCCTACGAGAATACCCTGAGCCATTGTGGCAACCGTCCTCGAATTCCAGCGACTCCGAAATCGCATCTCTTCTTATATATATCTGACTACACGATTATAATCAAGTTGACCGTGAAAGTTTTCGTTACACCTTTACTGAGTTATGCATATAAATAAGGAAGAGGAGTGAGTTTGGCTCCAGGCAAACCGGGAGCGCGAGAGATCTCGACTGGGGCGCGTGAACGCCATCTCTTTCTCTCTCTTTCTGTGTCTTTTCCTTTCTATCTCTACCTCACTCTTTCTCTGTATCTTTCGAGTTTGATCCTCTTCTCTCTCGCTCGCTCTCTGTCTCGCAAAGGTGGCAATACCTTTGTTAGCGGTAAGGTTAATGGCGAGAGACCCCCGGCTATCTTACGACGCTGACAGCAGCCTCGTTAACGATTACGATAACTCCGGCTCAGAGCTAGCCCGCCGGTGGCACTCGCCGGGCGTTTGGCAAGATCGCGGAGAGCACTTGGCCACAGATTCGAGCCACCTCCTCCATACCGCAAATACTGTATACCATCGAATATAAATATGTATTCACGAATCGTATACAAGCATTCCGGACCAAATCGGTGAGTCTCCGAACCCCGTTGGGCTCGACGTCTTCGTAGCCCTTTCTGCTTCCCCTTTTTTTTTACACCTCGTTGGACAGCCACTCTTTTACCGAAGTTACTTTTTCGTTTGGGCGCCATTCAATTGTGGAGTTTGCGATCCCGATTATAGGGCAAAATGAAAGGGAAAAGGGCTATTTGTAGCTCGAGAAATATTCTATAGCTCGGTTTCAGGATAGAAAGTAAAGAGTCAAGTAAAATTATGGAATTTAATTAAAACTGGGTTATTAAAAAGTGTATTAAGGAAGCACGTCAGTAGGGTGGTCCAGTTAAGAATTAAAAATGATGTTTCTGTTATATCTTTACACTTGAAACATCATGAAACCAGGTCTGCGTTGTTTACACAGCAGTAATATTGTTCGACTGACGAGTGCAGGTGAAATCACTTAAAAGTAATGAGTTTCGCACAGCCACACGCACTTACTCCAAAAAGACAAAACGGACGTCCACACCCATATACACCAAATATAACCTCGAAATTTTCACGAATCGTGAAGTAGGAATAAATACCTGACATAAATAACATAACTTCACCCCGATTTGGATTAGGACTTGTCGTCACACTGACTCCACAAAAATCCATTTTAGGACCGTTTATATTCGTTTTTTTTTTTTCTTCAAAAAACAAATGTTTGCAAAACTTTGCTTTTGATTATCGAAACGCTTTGACTCAGGCGCTACTTTCTGCAGTCGACAGCTACCACCTTTAGCCTTCTGGAAGAAAAATTGGGTGCGCACACTTACCCCCTTCGCATCGAATTCGCCCACCTCCACCTTGCATCACTCAGCTCTCAAAGTATCAGAAGTGTGTTATTGCGTGGCTGAGGCATCAACGCACCGTTATCCGAAAATTAATGGACTCGAAGTTCGCATCGTTGCGGCGCAACGAAATTTATTTTCTCATTTTTTTATATCCTTAAATCTATTATTTGGCGATATATTTTTTTTCATATTTGAATTCTATGTTATCACAATAAAGATTTGTATAATTATTGAGGTATTTTAATTACGACTTCAACCTCATGAAAATTAACGAGGCCCCGCGCGGTTATCCACCGGGACTACGTAAACACTAACGGCCCATTCGTTTTTCTCTTCGACTCATTCAAACGCGTGGATCATGTCCATGCCCATCTCTCAACGCTCTCACATCTTTTCCCGTTCATCACTACCGGGATCCCTATAATATACGGATGTGGATGCTTCTCTATGCCAAACGTCAGCACTGCGCGATATATTAGAGTTCAACTTGATGTAATATATAATAACGCGCGTATCGTACGCACGTTTGTACAGATATTTATCGGTGAGTAGCGTTCTCGAGCCCGTGGCTTTTACGAGAAACGAGATCCAACCTCCGATTTCTCCGGACCAAAAAAATGTCCAACTTTATTATTTGTCAAAGTTGTCGCGCCTCGGCCAAATTAGTCATGACAATCCTGGCATGTTACAGTCCACTGTGATTATGCACCGAGTCTGCTTATCACGACTGGAGTCATTATTTATAGAGGTCTTTTGTGAAGGGACAAAATATATTTGTGTTGATAACTTACAGGACTAACAGTCGAGTTCAAAATCTTGATGCCTCGTGCCGATACTTATCTGAATTACCCTTTGGTGGTCTCGAATTTCTTTTTGTCTTCGTATTTGAGAAAGAAACTTTTTTTTAAATTCAATCTTCGTTAGTTCCTGTACTGTATTTTAATTTTAGTTCCTACTGCGTTTTTTTAAAGCTATTTTCATTTTTTCGTTTTTATTTTAATAATTGAATAGTAAAATTCAATTTATACAGAATTTTGATATTAAATTATTTCTTTTGATCAAATGATTTTATGTGATCAATGTTACGTAATAGTAATCTCAATTTAATATTAAATTTGATTCTGATTAAAATTGTCTCGTTGAAAGTATTTAATTTAATTTATTTCTCATAATAATAAAAATAACAAAAATAATTCGGAGAGATGTTAAAGACTGTAGATAATATTTTGTGTCGTAACTTTTTGGACCACCCTGTATATACACGAATTCGAGGACAAGCCGTAGAGAATTATGCGCTTCTTTGACAGCCAGCGTTTGTCTTGATTGAATAGCTCTTTGATTGTGGTAATGATTCACATTCGCCAGTGTTTATTGCCACCAGCTACCCTCCTTTTGCCCCTTCTTTCTCCAGCTCTTCTTGTACACCACGTAAATTTATATAATACTATAGTACCCGTGTTGGCCACTTTGTTTTCTAGAATCGTGAAATTTTCTTCGAACACATTGTTAAAACGTAAAAGTGTGTGTGTTTTACGCTCGTGAACAAGTGCCTCGTCCATATCGTGTGCACAGTTCTCCGTTTCGCGGTCGCTTATATTTCGCCGTTCTTTCTCACGAGTTTCTTCTTTTTTTTCTTGCCATTTGCCTTCTCGCAAAATTATTCCGTGACTTTCGTCCGGGCTCTCTCGAAGCCGTTGCTTTCGTCGTTCTTTTTTTATTTTTTTTTTTCATTATTTTCAAGTGTACCGCCACACAACCAGACTTGGAATTCTAATTGTCGTACTTTCCAACGTAATGCAGAAGTTTGTTCAACGTTGAACTCGTGACGTTTGTGTGTACTTAACGGAGCGAACTAAAACCGTAGAGAGAACCGGTAGCCATATTGGGGTAGACTACTACAGACTGTGCCATAGTCGTGTTGGACGAACGCAAAGGTCTTCAGGCTTTTGACCTTTTCCGCGTGATTTCGGAAGAATTCGGCACCTAAAACCATTACAACGGTCGTTGGTCCCCATACTCAACGTTACGTTAAACCCAACGTCTTTGAAGTTATCTTTGGACGGATAACGTATTAGCATAGAAATCATTCGAAGGATCGTGCCGTCAAAATCGCTAATTAAGTTCGAAAAGTTTGGAGGATCTTGCTGAAAGACCTTCCTGAAACAGAAGAATAAAGATACGTTTTTGAAACGTACCTACGGAGAGTAAAAAATATTTTTTTTCAAATATATATTTTTAGAATGTATTTTTTAAAAATATATTTTTTTACTCCTCACACGAGATTGTTTCGCTCAATGTTGTTCCTGATTTCTCAGGTCTTTAATTTTTTATATTTAGATACTTTTATTTTTTTAAATGTTTTTTTTTTGTAAATAAATATTGCATATTTTTCCATGCATATTTACGAGAAGCTAATACAAAAATCACGAGCCCAATTGTCGTTTATCGTGTATCAATAATAATAGAGCTGATTATTGTTCCTATACTCAACATTTTGTAGGCTCCAATGTCTCTGAAATAATCTATAGATAGATTGCAAATACACATAGAAATCATAAGAAGGATCGTTGTCGATATTTCGATAATTCGAAAAATTATTATATATCGAAGGATCGTTGTCGATATTTCGATAATTCGAAAAAATTCAATATATCGAAAAAATCGATAATTCATTTCGAAAAATTTGAAGGACTTTCCCGAAACTCCTGCTGAAATTTCAGGTTCAGGTTCATTTCAGGAATCCTCTTGAAATTTCAGGTTCAAAAGTTCGATTATGATTTTAACATTTTTATTTCTTAGGTCCAACACATATGCTAATTGATGCTGAGCGGTCACCGCTCCAAGTATTGGACACAAGCAACAATGCTGAACACGAAGCAACACCGTAGTCGAATCCAGATCGCTCATCCCCTAATTTCGGTGAAAAAAGTGTTACACATCGAAATACGTATCCGAGGGTTTTCAAAACCACGTATAAGTCTGAGAATCTCTTCTTGTTACAAACACCGTAAATTTGAGGATTTCTCACTGGAGTATCCGAGCAAGTAAATGCATTGCGTGTTTCTCTCGGACCTCTTTTTTCCCTCCCGTCATCTCACAGATTCTCTCGATGATTTCACTGATCGTTTTCGATCATGAGTGGCCGTCCCTACTACCCCTGCTTCCGCCCACGGCGAAACGTCCAATTACTGTGTACACTGATGTTCTCGATTCAACGGATTTTATCAGCAAATTTTTCATTCATGTATTCCGTCAGGTTTACTCGATGTTGATTCTTCGCACGGTAATACGATGCAGCAGGAGGCCCGAATACAAATTCTTCGTTGGGCTCGCTTCGCGTCAATGGAACTGTACAAATACGACGGTAAAAATAAGAAAAACAAACCCAAACAAAAAAAGAAAAAAATCTTTTCACAACTATTCAACATTGGATAAAATCGTAAATATTCATTAACTTTACTCATTTTATTTATTCTAATATTCTCCCTACATTTTTTATTTTTTAAATCAACGTGAATCACGAATCACTTTTTCGACCACTTTACCCCGTATTTTTTTCCAAAATCTCTTATCTCCTAACACACGATAATGAACAATTTTTTTACAAATAAAACCAATGAAATAAAAATACATTTCCCTGCTGAAAAACTTCAGCAGATGGTTATAACGCTGCAGCATTTGATCCAATATCATTTCACTGATACCCGCAGTAATTAATATTTGACTTACGACCAGTATTGGATAAAAAGACTGATCGACGGTCACCGAAAGGTTTCTACAGGTCCGGGCCAACGCATGTGCGCTCTTTTGCAGGCAGACACGACAATCAGAAGTGAGAGGGGGGGGGGTCTAATCTCGGGGAGATGCCTACAATTTTCTCGTGGGTTCCCCTCCCCCTCCCCCTCCCCCCTGTACATACTGTACGTGCATACACGTCGCATGGGGCCGCTTGTGTTATGCCATGCGTGGGGGCGAGCTCATTTATTTACGGGGATCAGTATTGAAAGGGTATAATTTACAAATCCCGCGGCCCGCTGAATTTATCGGCACTCCGTTACCCTTTCATTACAACCCCCTCTCTCCCTTGTTCTCCTCCAGCTCTTCCACCTCTGCGCCCCACTTTCCGCGATACCCTCCGCCGTTTTACGCTCGCGTTCTTTCGCTCCGCTTTTATCTCGGCGTCCCTCTCCCAATATTTTTTTTCGCCCCCCCCCCCTCCCCCCCGATCATACGCTCCCTCTTCCTCCCTCGCTGTATTTGCTCCGAGCTCGTTCTTTCCTACGGACGCTTACGTTTCAACCCTCGGACCGCCGCGCGTGAAGCTTTGCCGGAGCCGTCCTGACGAGCCCCCCACCCCCCTTACCCCAACCTATATCTTAGCCTCTACGTATCCGTATGATCATGATAATAATCGACAGTGAACTACTTGATTGAAAATGTGAGAAAAGAATAAAATATGTACTCGATCCCTGAAGGCAATAGCCGTTACGACAACGGTCAACGTTTTGTCTCTCTTTTTTTTTCTTTTTTGTTTAGGTTTATTTTTTGGTTAATTACCAACGTGTTTTAGTTCCGGTTTTGTGTAGTTGTAGTTTTTGATTTGATACTTTCCGTTTGAATTTTTGTATTTTTTGTTTATTGTTGTTAATTTGTCCGAAAGCACGAGTAGGGTATAATTAATTCTATTATCATCATCATCTTCTTCGTCATCTTCATTTCTGTCTCCATCTCTTTCTCTCTCTGTCTTATTATTATTTATTATTATTACTATTATTTATCATTATTATTATTGTTATTTTTTATTATTATCACCGCTATTCTGTTTATTATTTTTATTTTTATTATCATTATTATTGGTCTTATTTTTTGTCATTATAATTATTATTATTTTCTTCGTGTATATTAATTTTAAGTTATGTTTCAGTTTCTACGTTATTTTTGTTACTTCTTTTTTTTTGCCCGAAAGTCTAAGATTATATATTATTATATCATCATCATCATCATCATCATCATCATCATCATCATCATCATCATCATCATCATCATCTCTCTCTCTCTTCAACGTTTAAAATATTCTACTTAAATATTCATTATAATCATTTATTTTTTTATGTTATGTTAACTTACTTAATTATTTTTATCTATTCTTATTATTCGTTATATTCATTTATTTCATTATTGAGCATTACGTAGCCTTATTTTTCTTTTATTTTTACCAAACCCCTAATTGTTACTTTCATTTTATTTTTTATAATTTTACATCATTTATATGGATTGTATTGCCTCGAGGCTTCGATCGCGGCATAAATAAATCATCATTCTCTTTCCCTCCCTCCAACCCCCAAAATGTATCTCCCCGTTGTTCGTATCGCGTGCTTCTACGGACATAACTTATCACTGATAATCGAGTTAAGTACACTCTTATGGAGAGTAAAAAATGATGAAAAGTGAGTACCTGGTTAAAACTGATATCCTGATGTTTGACTATTACGCGTTCGATAAAAGTGAGCGGAGTCTTGCTCGCATAGTCGCGAGAAGGAATCCCCCTTTTTTCGGCATCTTCTTCTTCTATTAACCTCTCTCTTATATGGGCTTCTTAGAAGATTTATCTGTACAAACAAACAATGGTTGCGATAATAATCTTTATACTCTCGTAAATGGACGCTCACGTGTGCACACTTTTATTTATGAATTTTTTTCGAGCGTCTAAAAGTGAGGTTAAGCGACGTTATAAAAAAAAAAAAAAAAACTCACCAAAGTCCCCGAAAAAAAAATAGAGACAAGGCAACCTCATTTTTTAACGTGTCTCTCTTAGTGGAACGTCGAATGGTGCTTTTAGAGGAACATGGTGAGAGATCTCTTCGAGGGATGAAGGTTTCGAATTTTTCAGCTCATTTTGATATATTTTTTTCTCAAAAAATCTGTATTTAAATATGTGCTATATTTAAATAATCCGTTTAAAAAGAATTTCCTTTTTTTAAATTCCAACCTCAAAAAAAAAAACATTCTGAAAATATAGCTTTGTTTTCAGCCATTGAGTAACGTTGGGGTATTCAAACATTTTTTTTTTCAATGATCAAAAACTTGTTAAAAGATGGTAAGTGGAAATAAAAATGATGTTTATTTTTTTATTTCACACTCATTGATCGACTACTTTCTGGTAAGGTTTTTTCCTCCCCTTAATTCTTGCCAACAATTCACTGGCACCAACTTTGGTCTAAAGTCGTGTCAATCATCAATCCTTCCAGCAGTCCCGACCCTTAACCCAAACGAACCCAAAAATGGCTTTTCCAATAATTCGTCTGGTTAATTTCCTTGCATACGATAATTATAGCAAAAGTGATTGTAGCACAAAAATTTTGCGTACTCGAAGCGAGTCTCGTTCAAGGGATTTTGAATGACGTTTTCTCCAAGTCAGCAGTGGCACAAATCCCATTGACACCGCTCCCATTCACGTCGACGCCGAGATCTCGAGGCCCCTCGCGTGTCCTCGCACCTTCGCTCCACGTTGGATGATATTCCAATTGCGGGCAGTGTCGAGAGCTACCTGCTGGGTTTGTTAGCCTATTTCTAACGGTTCAACGGTGAGCTGTCTTTTTTTTCCATTTTCGAAAGCGGGAATAGACGCCTCGAAGAAGTGTCGGACGTTTGGTTGGACGGCAGGTATATAATGTGAAGGAAGGTAATAAGATCGGATCAGCTTTGGGCTGGGGGCTCTCCGCTGTAGATACGTTGGTTGATGGTAGCTTGTTCTCGCACGTGTATCAAAAGAAAACTTTTCAACCTTCATGTATACGTGATGTTGGCTATCAGCTGATTTTAGGACAAATCTACGGTGTTTTTCAACGTGTTTTATAGCACTTGAAAAGTGGGTACATTTTTTATGATTTTTTCCAGTAAGGACCGTTGGAATAACGAGGTTAACAAAAATGGTAATTTTTACTTTAAAACAAGGATTTTAATAAAAAGGATTTTTGACAATCCTTCAAATCTTCTTTTGACAATTGATGATTTGAAAGAAATAAATCTTCATTTCTTGATTTTAAAATCAAGAAATTGATTTTTTGGTACACGATTGTCATTTTCACGAAATTTCTCAAAAGTATCCAGTTGCTGAGAACTTTTATAACAATGATACAAATTCAATCTTTTTAAACTGCATCACACGAACCATCACCCTTGCGCTGGTAACATTTCGTTTCAATAATATCAATAATCCTCCATGGTTAATAATTATTTTCCATTCGAGAAAATACTCAAACTTGTCAAGACTAAAAATCTCGAATGAAACGATTAATTAGGTTACGCGTTAGAAAATGTGACTAACCATGCTTTCAAATTTGAAGAGGACCCATAGATTTTGACATTGACAGCTTAACATGCGTTTATCTAAAGATCATTTTGAAGTAATTGGCTTCCGCATAGCGTTCATTCCGAGGACAATGAGTTACGACGAGATCAGCCCTTGAAGTAAAATGTCTTCGAAATCACCTTTCCCCTTATAAATTCTTGCTACCAGCGATCACGTCAATGGCCAAGACCGGTGCCGTCTTTTCCCAGCTGCCCCGACTAGAACTCAAGCGTGACACATCGCTCGAGATAAAATTGTGGAGTGAAGTCCTAATGCACGCGGCTCTCGCCTTACGACTTTACCGCCGTGCCAGCCGCTCACACACACACGCACACACTTGTAGACAATATACGTACATTAGCACTCGACACGTGTCTCATTCGAAAAAACGCAGCTATGTACTCGCTTATCAAAAGAATTCTCACTACATTCGTTACCCCTCGAGAAAAGGTGTTATATTTACACTTGCGCACACTGGGAGATATCAGGGCGGGTGCACTTTCCGAGACGTGTGTTCTACAGTTATTTGTCCGGAAAGTGTCGAAGCGTGTGGCGTGCCCCACCGACTGTATTTCACTCGGACAAACCCATGGTATTTCCAACCATACCTCAACCACATTTCGTATTCCCCTCAGGGGACAATAATATTTTATAGCCATAGTTACTGCCAGAAATATGCTTGCTTATTGATATATTAGCAATTGCGTAAGTTGTGTACATTGGGGTATAAGCTACTGGGTGATCCAAATATTGGAAAATTCAACTTAGAAAAAAAAACGTTAAAAAATTCGGAGAAATAAATTTGAAGATTCAAGAGTCGTTTGGATATTTGTTTGTGTGATGGCGTGCTCGGAGTTTTGTGTCAGTGTTAAATTATTCCAATAAATAATAAAAAGGGAAATGATTAAAAAAAAACTGTGGCTGCTGGATGGTACTTAAACGTCACGTAATTTTACTATTATTATTAATAGCAAATTGCTCAGATGTTGCATTTCCCTCAGGATGCAACGTCTTTTTGAAAAGTGTAAAATTTTGTACAAAATTGTAAAAAATATTTTGTATAAAAGTGTAAAAAATTGCCCCGACACTTCGAATCCTAATATCCCCTTCATCAACCACAAAGTTATTAATGTTGGCTGTTGTTTACCGAGTTTCATAAAAAAGTCTTCATAATTAAAGAAGTTAAGAGCAGTTTGATAAAAAACGTTCCATCCAGTCTTAAACTGCACTATGCTGCATTTGCCGATACAGAACTACAGAAAATCCGTACCAGAATAGATGGCCCCCCCTGGTAGATTTTCTGATTCCGTTCGATTGATCTACACCAAGTTCTCAAAAGTGGCCATCCAGTGACTGTTTTGTACGCAATGAGCAAGCGGTCACCCCTCCGAGTATTGGTTTTACTCAACGCTGCTTAATACGAAGTATCGCTGAAGCCTAATTTTGACCACAATCTGTCTGTCGATATCGCATGTTTGAAAACACTTTTTTTCTATTCACCGTGACACGATGGCGTTTTCAATAAACTATTTGGGATTTGCTACTTCCATTTTTGGAACCTCAACCGACGTTCGTTATAAATACTGTAAACTTGTCTCTCACTGTTGGCTTTGTTTCTGCCTGGGAGATAAAAGGTGGGAAACGCGTATACGAGTAAAAGAGTCGGTATTCTCACCGCGAAAGGATTGTGTAACGCTAATGTTCCAGACTCGGTGCAAATTGTTGAGTTCGCGTATGCATACTAGGTACGTAACACACTATCCGGATATATGTTTTCAAGTCTTGAACACCGAGCCGCGACTATAAACGATGCAGTCGGTGGTTTCTTTAGCACCTGCTCTCTCACTCGAAAAGGTAATTTAGAGTTGAGCCGTGTATTCCAATGTCGATGTATTGGCTCTGACGATTCGAATAAAAATGTGTAACCGCACGATTCAGCCGGCGCGTTCAACTATAACGCTAAACCAGCTGCTGTTCATGTTCAGGAGGAAAAGCCCTGTATCCACTAAAGCGAACCGGAGTGCGACTTGAAGTCGTACTATCCGCGAATCCGCCTACGAAAAACGAATCTCTACGCTTCGCTTGAATCATGTTCAATCAAGCTAACCGGAAGGGAAATGAAAAAAATAATGAAAATTATTGTTTTTTAGATGTTTCTAATTTCGTGGTTACTGATTATGATTTTTTTACTGTGATAAGTACAGTTTTTCAAAATTTATATGATATTTTGGTATTTTCAATTTCGATACTGTTGTTATTTAATCAGATTTCGTAAAAATTAAATCCAACAATTTTGTGACTTTCGTATGTGAGCCGTGCACCAACGATTAAGGTTTTGTCCTTATAAGCTGATTTTTTTACGATTTAAAACGATTTTTTACCGCTGCATTGGGTCAAATGTGCGCATTTTTATTACCACCATACGTTTTCCTTTCCTGATAGAAGTACATGACACAAAGACCAATATTTATTTTGTTAAATTGGTAAGTAATGTTCACTGTAAATTGATGCGAAGGTTTTTATCGAATTCACCGTAAGTTCGCGTTTTACAAAAAAATAAAATAAAACATGCGTTCGGTTGTGACATGGAAAATTGTGGAACAATGTTTGATTACTCGCCATAAAAAAGACTACTTTAGTTTTACAACTTTTTTCATTACTATCATGCATTTTCAATCTTTTTCTGTTTTACATTCCCTAATCTCTTATCATACCCTGCTATCGGATGTAAAAAGCTGTCATATAATTCCACCTTTATGGAGCTTTGAAATATTTTCTTTGATTTTTTCCGACGTCCGGGTCGGCTGACCAACCTGGCTGGGTCAACCCAAACGAACCCCCAAAGTTTCCTCTTTTACCGGAGTCAAGTGTTGAAGGTATAGAACGAGATGGATCGTAATCTCGAAGGGCGTAAGGGATGCGAATGCGTGCCGCGCTGCCGGGACCGCACACAGGCCATACCGGCGAACAACGCTGTGAGAAAGTATAGAAAATCGGTTCGCGTGCAAGACGTGTATATACCCCTTTTCCAATACGACCCTGCGCGCCTATGTCGGGAAAGAAACTTTTTATGACCTTCGTAAGCCGGTGGATAGGAAGAAACACGCGAAGGGAACTCTCGTGGTATTTTTATATTCCCGGGGCCTCTGGTATTTCGTGTAATCCTTCGAACCAGGTGAACACCCGACGATCGACAAATGTTCAATGTCGTATATGAGGACAACAAATATTTTGACTTTGGATATATTTTTTTCGTCGTATCGATTTGTTCTTATATATATAATAGAGTTTTATTTGCACAACTTTTTATAAAGTTTTTTTACAAAATCGATTTGTTCTTATAAATATTTAAAAAATAACGATTTTATGCAAGAAATTATTGATTTGGTACAAGAACAGGGACAGTCGTTTAATCTGAAAATTCGTTGCACTGAAACACGAATTTTTATTTAAACGGAAAAGTATTTATTTCTTCATTTTTATTACCATTCGAAAATGCTTCTTTATGTTTAGGATATAGATCTTTGGAAATACAATAATCGTTCGGGCAATTCCTAGCCAAATCTGCCACGAAAATAAATTTAATTCAATGGAATTTAGCAGTAATTAAATAATTTATTCCATGATTAAATAAAATAAATAATTATTAAACTAATTTTCTTTATATAATACAATGAAGTAAATAATTTCCAAAATTTTTCGTTCGGTAATTAAATTAATCACATAATTAAAAAATTGTAATTCACTTTTATTTTATAACCCTCTCGCAATTTAATTTCCTATTTCAAGGTTGTGGATATTTCCCAAGAATCTCAGTATATAATCACTCGAGTTACTTTTCCATCCAGATAATCATTAAAAAAGTATTCGAGTGATTGCAGAACCCTATGTAAAGAAAAGACTGCGTTATAATAATGAAATCCTCTTAGTCAATAACCCACGAAACTGCATCCTACCACACTATTTTTAAATTCCATTTAGCAGCTGTTTAATTGATTTCTGTGCCTTCCAACATGATCTAAATAACTGATCCCCTTTCTAAACGGTCCAAATGACCTTACCCCATATCCGGCCTAAACGAAAGGTGATTTGAAAGTCATTGTTCTTCGGATACGTTAAATCATAAATAGATCACTACCAGGATGGTCAGCTGATGTCAAAGGTCTCCAAAGTGACCAGTCCTTGTATCGCCACATGCAGAAACCGCGATAGGGCGTTTAACCCTATGGATTGCGGGCCAAAGGCTGTCTATCCTCTCACGCGGTATCACATGGCTCGCGCGCGCGCGAGCGTGCATTTCGAAGCGAAGATGGCTCAACTCTCAGCTCGGAGAGCTCAGGGTCTCGGCTTTCGCCTCTCTCGTGCTCAGAACCGCAGCTCGTTAAAAAGTTGTTTGACCGGTTGGGCGCTCTCGGAGCTGACTCTCTGTGGTCTACGACCCGACACCCAACACAGGGCTAACGTACACTACACACCGATGAACATCATCAGGCTCTTTTCGCTTCCCTCTCCTCCTGGCAGCCTCACCAAATCCTCCGTCTTGTGCTTCTTCCTCACCTCCTCTTCTTATTCTTCGTCTTGTCTTTTCTGGCTCTGTACTCTTCTGCCGAGCACTCGCGCGTACATCTCGTCGAGTTCCTCACCCCCTCTTCCCACCAACCCTCATTCCTCATCCCTCCCCCTCAGTATCGTCTTTACCCCCTCTCTCTTCTCTATCTCTTCGACTTCACCTTCTTCTTCTTTCTCGTTTCTCCTTCGCCGGCATTCGAGAGTTTCGGGGCCCTCTCAATTGAAATACGGGCGTGCCACACACGCATGAACAGCATCGAACTCTTCTCCGTCGCGTTGTTCGCTTCGTCGCTTGTCCTCAGTTTCGTTATCGCTCTCCAACTCCGCCCTTTTCATCTTCTTGTTCTCCTTGCTCTTCCTGCTCTTGAAGGATCCTTTTACGTTTTTTTTTTTTTTTTTTTTTTTTTTTTTTGCTTTTTTTTTTTTTTTTTTTTTTTTTTTTTTTTTTTTCTTTTTTTTTTTTTT
>JAPYZJ010002211.1:0-23451 GCA_030522765.1 Ophioninae sp. B BG-2022a
GAGAGTGCGCGCTATAACCCCATCGTCAATGTATTCGTTCACACATATGTACAACAGCGCGACTTCGGATGAGGTAGCAACTAAACTAACCCCACGAAAGCTCTGCCAAGCGCGTCCATAAGCGCCGTTGTTCCATGTAAATCTATGTTCTCTGGTAATACGTAAAACCACCAGAGTATAATGTGAAACGGAAAGCGTACATAACCTAATTTTGAAAAAGATTAGAGGAACGGGCGGCTCGCAAAAAAATGATGATAGAACTCGAACGAAAAGCGGGAGCATCCGTCACAGGTCGTTGTTCTTTTTTGCTTTCTAATAAAACAGCACGGGCTTGCATACTTTTATTCTCGCCATTTTGTTTATCGTCGTTAACATATCATTCAAATGGCTTGCCGATCGTTTCACGTTTCTTTTGTTCATCGTAAACACTGCTCGCATACTTGATCAGTGGAATTTGACAAATCGACGCGTTATGTACGGGATTGAAGACTACGATAATTTTTCAGTCGAAATAAATTGGGGAGTTATACACGATACATATCGGATGGTTCGTTACTATGGAAGGTGATGTGTACTGTCTGCAATGCTCGTGTTCGTGTTTTTTTTTCATTACGTGTTTCTGTGCCTTTTAAATGCCTGCGTGCGTGCGACGAGTGTTCGTGTGTGTGTATGGTTTTATGTAAGTCGATTACAATAGGCCATAATATATAGCGCCACAATATACGGTGATCACGTGGTAAACACGCACTCGCGGAGGATGAATCTATCAGTTTGTTTACGCGCATATTCCTTTCGCTTCTCAATTGTTTTTTCAAATGTTTTACCCTTTTCTATTTTCTTCTTTCGCAATTACGTTTGTATAATTACTTCGCATATCGATTTACAATGTAATGATAACGGATAATAATAATAATAATAAGAACACATGGTTTGAACGTACCTAATTCAAGTGTGCTACCTACATTCCAATATTATAGAAAATTCAGGACACATTCATTTTCGCATTTTTTTTTCTTTCGTCCGATCTCGGAAAATTCGCTATGAAGCGATATCTTCACCCCCCTCTCTCTCCCTTTCTCTCTTATTAATTGACATTTTCAAATACTAAAACGACTCGCTCGAAAAAAAAATCTCTTAGCCGGTCACCTTCAACGTGCCCGCATACAATTTTTCTACGATCGTCAAACACTCGACGATCAAACGGAACAACAAAGATGAATATTTTTGTTCTTTTTATATGGAAGATGTGTACGCGCTTCGAAGATAAAGATGACGAAAGGGGTAGTGGTGTATTTTATTTTAAAGAGAAAATTCAGTCCTCTCGGTGCTATCGCGGAGCTTCCCACCCGCTCATTTTTTTTTTTTCACTCTATCATTGGATTCATACGTCATTGTTTAATTCAATAATATGGAGAGTCCGTGGTCCTGCCATAGTGCCGGTTTACTTGAATCCGTCGATCCCCGTAAAACCATTTCCTTCCTTCCTTCTTTCTCCTTTTCGTACCGCACGCAGTTCTTCGCAATGGTCGACGACGTTGGGGATCGAGCAGTGATCGTCTTTTGTTCCTTGACTGGAATCCCGACGCCACGAAATATTTTATAAATTCGAGTATATTTTGTTTTTTCGTACGCGAGTAATAATACGCTTTCACGCCGGCGGAGAAAAGTAGAGGTCGCGCGCGTCGTCCAAGTGGACGCTCGTGCGCGCGCACGTTCACTCGGTGTTTATTCGTACAATTCGCAACATGCATTCAGCACGCACACTCGCACGTTCGTTACGCAACGACGATTCCATTTTTATCCAATCGCTTGAGATTGATTGATTTATTATTATTATTATTATTATTTCTTTTGTTCGTTTCTTTCAACGTCAGTGCTTATCTCGATGGGAATATATATCGGTGGTGTGGTCATAGAAAAAGGGAATTGGACGAGTACAATCGATCGTGTTTCGCTCTCAGGCGAATCTGCCTCGATACAATGTGCAAGAAAATTACGACAAGGACACGCGTATTTCTGGTTTCTCGTATACGGGGCAACTCACACTTTTCGACCACGAAATTTGTCCACTTTCGATTGTTTCTGTTTGTTGTATTGATTCTTTTATTTATGTCCCATTCATTCTCCGAAAGACGAAGTGTAAGCGATCGAACTTACGAACTTTTCGTAACGGGTGTGTGAATCGCCTCTATATTCGTGATCCGTTATTAGAATGGTCGTGATTATTATTTATGGTGCCCAAAATAAATTCGTTTTTTAGTTTCAACGCTTTTTATCTGATTAAAAAGGCGCTCCGGTTACAATGCTTTCGTTACTAGTTTTTCCTAGGGAAAACTAGAATTGGTGTTTGAAAAACTGAATATTATCAAACTTCGATCTCTTCTGGAGAAAGTTTCGAGTGATTCGGCTGAAAATTGTTTTCTTCCCAGTTAAAACCAGCTTGTTTGGGTCTGCTTGGGTTTCGACCCGTTAGACAGATATTGTTACTAATGTTTCTATTTTTCGCCTGTAAATTCTAGTTTGTGCTCGGAAAAACTATAGGTGTAACGAAGGCGTTCAGTTACAAGTTTTAACTAGAGAAAATGCGTTAAAACTTGGATTTCAATTGTAACGTGTATATACACATAAGATGGGTACGTGGAACAAAAATCTTCTCGTACTCTCTCAAACGATCGTGAGGAAGAAAAAAGTAATACCAGTTTCGAGTTATTAAACGAAAGCCTGTGGGTCATCCTCGATAATCCGGCTATTTCGATTAACTCGAAAAACTCGTTTTTTAATTTAAGGCTCGAACAGCTCAGTACCTAATTAATATTTGTCAACTGCAGATTGGAGATTCGCAAATTGATCATCAAAAGTTCGAGAAGACTTACAAGAAATTTCAATTTTATTAAATTTAATTGCGTTTCCAAATTTCCAATTGAAACCCAAAACTAATTCGTTACGTTTAATTAATTTAAATTCAATCTCGAATTTTAATTTCGTATCAATTAAATTTAATCTTGGTTCAATTAAATTCGATCTTGATTAATAAACGCTACTTAATTCAATCGCGATTTAATTTTCACATAAATTACAGCCGTTCGCGAAAAGTACCATTTCATAATTGACAAAGAAAAATGTGAATTTCGCAAATACTAGGATTTTACATGAGAATAGGAGGTTCGTTATATGAATTTCAGAGTTAACAAAAGCTTTTTTTTTCAATGCGGCGATTCGATCGTCAATCGAATGGCCAGCCTTGGTAAATATCAATTAGTTTACTGAATTATTCAAGGTGAAAGGTAAACATGAATATGAAACTAAAACACAACATGCATTTTTGCAATCCTCGATTACACTGTTTGAGGCAATAGAAGTTGATTTTTATCCACACAGTAATATGTCCGCACCCAAGGGGCGAGTCACTAAAAATCAGGTGATCACAGCTCACGTGGATAATTAAAGTGGAGTCAAAGGCTGGCGATTGTACTTGAAAAAAACTGCGGCATATGTAAATGAACCGCTAGAATTTGGTCTCTCACTTTTTGTGGTTGAAAATCAACGTTTACATAAATTTTCCGTTTTTTTTTTTTAAATTTTCAGTGACTCACCCCGTGTACACGTGACATAAATATATGCGTTCACAAGAATGAGCATTCACCGCACGATTCGATCGTTGAAAAAAGATAGAAGTGTGCTCGGAAAGAGTGATCCCGTGTATATGGTACAATATATAGTTACACTATAACGAGAAATTGCTATTGTTTCGCATCATCGGTAAACTTCAATGGTATTTTGTTTTATTTCTTTAGTCCCATAGATTGGTCTCTTGTATTTATTCTCGATGAGGTTACGATTTTTTATTTTTCTATCCTTTCAAATCGCTCCTCATTGTCTTCTTTTTGCGTCGACAATTTTTTGTTTCCTTCGTACTCAAAGTGTAACGTTCTTATCGAATACTTTTTGCCCCGTTTAATGCAGTTGACTTTGGTGTTTATCTTTACTTCGGATTTTTTTGTTGTCTTTTGTGATTCTCGACCCAGGAGTCGGATGGTGTACACCGCCATACATTACAGATATATACACACACACACGAATTGCCAAGATTATAAGAGAATCGGTATACAAGTGTTCGAAGAGGTCGCTGCGATCGTGAAAATACGTAGAAGATCTACATAACCTCACAAATTTTCGAACCGAATTTTCTCATAGACGGTCAAGTGTTTCCGGAAACAACCAAGCATCAGGATCCGTTAAATCCATAGACGCAGGGTTTGATAATTTTATTTTATGTTATAAATGTTTAATCTTCGAGAAATCTCGGTTCAAAAATTCCGGCTATCTCGCGCTCATACGTCACGTACAGCCATTACGTTCGCCTTAATACGTACGGATGATAGTAATGTGAGAAGTAGATTAAATTGCGGAATTTATTTTGTTTCATCCTTTCTTTATGCTTTCAACGTCAGTGATGAGGGATCGCAAAATATGCGGAAGAGAAAAAAATATTGCGTAGCTTATATCGTATGCGCGTCGCGAGCAATGAGAATTCAACGAGGGTTGCGAGACGATCGGTTGCGCGATCTTGAGCGGTCCCTTCGTCGTTTTAACGATTACCGCGGAAATTCGTGTAAAACAGGACAGCGAATTATTCCCAATTATTCGTCAATGACTAACGAATGAATATTGAAAGATGCATACGTTTCTTCGGATGTCTTCGGAACTGTTTTCATTTGCCTTTTTTTTTGCGTCGACGGGAACATTGATGTGTGCAGAATGTGCATTATAGCAGTGCGCGATATTTAATACGAGCATCGACAGATCGATTCTTTCTTACTTTCTTTCATTGTGGTAATTAACACGGAGACTTCTCACTGATTCTTCGGATCTACTTTCGTACGAATATGGGAAATTGATTTTATCTAAGTGCTAGATACGTATTCGACATTCATGATATCAGAATCTATACATACTGATATTTATAATCATCCTACGCTCTACCCCGAAAACGGCTTTTTTTCTTCCTTCGTCTACCACGTTTCTCATCAGTCGTGTATTTATCCTGTGGTTCTGTTTTGTCTTTTTTGGTAAGTTGAGACAGATTAGTCAGTGTCTTATTTGGTTTACATGCCGAGAAAACGATTTTTTCTTCCCGAGTGCGCGAGGGGGTTTCAATGTGCGACGAATACATTTCCACTGGTCGAACTTCCACCCTGAACGTAAATATGTTCGATGAAGGATAAGACCTGGAGTGTCCATAATTCTGTGCCTTGAACGACCCTGGGTTCGATCGGCGCTTGGCAACGTTTATTGCCAATGCATAAAGTTCGAAGGGTAGAATACACTGGTTCCAACATCGCTGAATCGACATCGAACAATTCGAGCGTTCAACGGTATTCGATTGCGGAACCTGAGTCAACAATTGTCCAGGCTGATTGAGAAAAGTCAGTCTTTGGCTGATAATTGAGAGTTCCGATTGCAAATTAAATCCAAAGAATAATCTGTACAATCGTTTACTGCGTAATTGTAATAAAGTTAATTATTTTTAATAATTCATTATCTTGTTGGAGATTGACTCTTTATCGGAAAGGTTCTTCTACCCAAACTCGAGCATTCGACGCCATCAGTCCCATCCATATATAGGGTTCACCAATAAGTTGGTCTTTCATCGAACATATACGTGCGAAACAAAAAAAAAATACTTTCAACAACTACTCGATGTTGAGCTTCAATATTTCAATATCGGAAAACGGTACTTTCGCTTGACACGAAACTCGCACTCGATCAAAAAAGAAATCAATTTCTTACGATCCTATCGGAAGGCGAGATTTGTTTTTTTGTCATCATCGACTCAATGTTTGATGTCGTAGAAAGCGACGATACACGCAACGAAGATGTGAAATTGTTGATGCAGGAGCTTGGAAATTGTCAAGATGTCAAGATAGTCAGCGCGCGAAGAATTGGAACATCAAAGTCGTCGTTTTCCTTTTCGTTTTTTTTTTTACATATACCCGGTATCTTTTGATTTCGTCGGTTCTCCGCCACCGTTATTTAAACACACAGTCTGAGCGCCTCTATTTGTATAATAAATAAATACGTCTATTACAGTATACATCATCGATGACGAACGAGCGGTCTTTAACCGTTTTGACATTCAATCGTGCTTCGTTTTATTAATTTTTTTTGTCAATTTTTTCTTTTCTCTACCGTTTATAACGTTCAATAATTAGCTACCTAAACATTTTTCTCTGTTCCTATCCGCGTGTACGAATTCACATTATATCCGATGAAAACCGCCACTGTTTCTTCGCTTCTCTAACTATCAGCTGTTTTATCGTTTCATTATCTATCATTATTATTATTATTATTATTCCAACAACGATGACGGTGACAAGATGATGCGAATGACATGTTTCATGAAAGAGACGACCGTAACAATAATAATGATCATGAATACGTCGTAATTACAATCATTAATCGTTTTTAACACATTGGCTATACGTAACGCATATCTTTGAACGTGTTACAGGAAATGGAATGTCTAGAAGTACTTCATTTTCCTTCATTCCGCCGAAATTGAGATTTTTTAATGCGGTTATTATTACTATTTTTATCATAATAATAATTATTATTGTTGCTGGTATTGATCTCCTTTCAGAGAAAAGAAATCCTTTCGACTTTAATTGAGTATATTTTCCCGCGGAGCCAGCTCCGCAGATGTTTGTTACTGAGACATGCGCAAAGAGATAAACATCTATTGTTATGGTTACTTTGATAACGTTTAAGTTTGCCTCGCTAAAATACGGTATTATTCTTTTTCATTGCCCAAACGAAAAGAAAATAACACTTTTAGTTAATAATGGAAACGGAGAAATAAAACGAAAAAATAATTTCCTTCACGTTCCAAAGATGCTAACTTCGTTAACGTCTACTTCTTATCTTCGGTTGGTCGACGTTTCAAGCTTATCAACTAGTCTTTTCTCTTTCTTGGTTTCTTTCCGTTTGTTTTTTATGTTTCGTTTACTGGCCCTCGCGAATGTCGAGGGAAAACAACGCGCGATGGAATACCCGATGCAGCGTTTTTCTACCGGACGCACTGGTCTTAGCGGGTCCAGAATAGATCACTAGACGTTCTCATCTCTTTATCATCTAGTTTTCGCGCATTTATTATTTCGTTACGTTGGGTTGTTTCGTGTTGAAGGAGCTCAATTGTGGACCGCAAATTGGACCAAATCGTATTATGTTTATACAAAGTCATGTTGAAAAATGTTCCAAACGAAGTATCGTAACGATCGCCAATCATCGCTGAACTCGTGAAATTTGCATTTTCCGTTTGTCATCTTTGTCTGGATATCGTCGTGTTCGATTTAACCTGAAAATTCGTGTGATTATTGCGGTCGAGACTGTCCAGTAATTTACCTAGATTTTTTTCATTATTTTTTCGGCCGTGTATTTTGATTCGACTATTTTTTACCAGATTATTGTTTCTCCGAATAATAAAAAGGAAAAACAACACACACTTTTTTCGATCATAAATGTCATCGGAGAGAAAAAAAAGTTTCTTTTATTATAGGCAACTCAACGAAGAAGTTCGCCGTGAAATTGGCAGCGAAGCACGTGTTTCCATACGTTCAGAATAACAAAACAAAAAAACAACAAATAAATAAACACAAACATCGTCAAAAAATATAACATATACTTCACACATTTCGTTTGTCATACGAGCCTCTATCTTAGACCCGCCCCGAGCGATGCGCACGGAAACGCCCAACGATCTTTGTGATCGATCTTCGATTTTTATTACAAAAAAAAAAAATCTTGAGTCGCGGTCTTTTGTTTATTTTTTAAATCTTCGCTGTTTCCGTCTTTTCTCGCCTAGTTAATGAGCAAATTGTCACTTCGATTTCGTCATTCTCAAATCTACATTTTCTCATTTAACTGTAGCTCTACCTCTACTTTTTCAAGATTTCCTTCTACCAGTCTTTTTTTCCGTCTCCCGTACGTAGGCATATTTTACTTAATTATTACTATTATTCATTATTAATTTAATTAAAATCGTCGTGAAGAATGTCTTTGGGCGTTTGTGTTCGTGTGTAAACGTGTGTAGCATGCGCGCGCGCACGCACATGTCCGAGTGTCGATGTAACTTGTGTTTTGTTTCCATTAACAAATCGGCTATACATACTTCGATATTGTTGTTCTTGCAATTTGAGTCGCGAATCTTTCCTCGAGATTTCACTCTCCTCCATATCGCTCAACTCATTTAGTCGTTTCACTTTTCTCTGACGTTCGTTACTTTCTACGTTTATCTTGTCTTTTTTTTTTACTCTTTATTTGCCCTTCCATTTTTTCTTTATGGCACAAGTCAATTTGGCGCGCGAGCTTGTGTCGGTTAATTTCTCGTGCATGTCCGTCAATTAATCGGAAGACAGTACGAGAGACCTCTGCGATAACTTTTGTTACGTCGCTTTGCTTGTTTTCGTCCCTTTTGTAAAAAGCTATCTGAGTCGCGAAAAACTCCGGGACGTCTCGATCCTTGTACGGTCCGAGAGAATCATAGAGAGCACTTTAGCGAGACATTCACACCGATATCCGCGGATCGAATCTATCAACGGACGTATTTTCTTTACGTTCACGGTTTTTTTGATTGATATTGTTTGCGCATAATCACGAGACGTTTCGTAAGACCTTTTCGTTTCGGTCGTTGGAGAGCAATTACTGAACGTAAGGCTCATTTTATGTCTTCTAATCCGGACACGTCTCGTCGCTGGAGTTGGTTGGTCTCGGGATCATCGAAGTTTGAACCAAGCGACTCGACGAAGTTCCGGACGAACGACCGATCGAAGTTGCGATCGCTTCCTCGAACGTTTGCTAAAGTCTCCAGAGACTGGATCTCCGGGTACCGGCCGTTGTTCCTGTCGTACAGAGACATCAACATTTTTGTATCGTTCGGAGGTAAAGGCGAATTTTCAGTAGCAATTACGAACAAGAAAGAACTGGCTGAATCAAACGATGAGAGGATATTCTTAGGAAAGGTCATTTTGGAAGTTTCGCGAATTTTACTCCCTCCCGGCTTCGAATATGCACGTTTTAGTGAACACTTTTAATTTTCGTATAGGCATGATTCGAACTGAAACAGCGAGTGTTTGGACCAGCCAATAGGTCATTTTGAAACTGTAGAATTATTACTTTCGAACAAAAAAGATAAACGGTTCGCATTTGCCAGAGTCCAACATTTACAATTTTCAGTATTCGAAGAGCTTTTCTGATTTTTTTAATTAATCGAGTTTTGGTTCGATTTTACGATCATTTGCGTACCCAACGAATTCCGGTACTTTATCGAAACGAATGATTCGTTGTATTCTTTAATAACACTACCGTTTATGCTCTTTCGAGGCATGAGTTATTTGCCGTTTTTGTGTATGTTGTGCACAATACGATTGTACCGACCAGGATGAAAAATAGAAACCATTTCGACGGGAAGGCTTCCGCGTCGCTTGACCGACGGCTCGGGAATGGAGTCCCTCTTCGCCATATCCCTCTTCCACGCTACCAATTTTCCATTGTCGTTGTCATTGTCGACGCTGCTACGACCGGAAAACATTTCCGGTCCACCGCTGCTTCGGCGTCTCAGTGTTTTCTTGCGATTCCGCGTTTTACCGTTTACGCTGCTGCGACTGAACAAGTCGCGACGCAGCTCCGATATGTCGGCTGGGACGGAGCCTCGTCTCGGCGATGGCATCGAGCCTGTTATCGGTATACTTTCCGAAACTCGACAGCCACCGTTGTTGTTGCTTCCCATGTGGCTGCCGTTATTGTTGTTGTTATTATTGTTGTTATTCGCTGGGAAGTTTTCTCGTTCGTCTGGAAAATAAAAAAGAAAAACTGTTTATTTTTGAATGAAGTTTTCTCTTTATCGACAATGATGAGACATTCTTTCGATTGAAGTTGTTTTTCTTTAATCTTAACGATGATATTTTTGTTTCAACAACAGCAATTGTTATTTCGTGATTATTTCCGATGATTCGATAGAATCCGAAAAAATGGTCGCTCAAAATAAAATCTACGTCAATAAAAACTGAAAGAAATCGAGACTCATGGAATTTATAAGGGCAATTGGTAATTCGAAAAGTGCAACTGTGTTTAACCCGGCGAGAGTGTGGCAGGGTATGTCATACCCACCATGATGTCATTGAATGTCGTTGAAAATTCATAAAATAATGCTTTTTCTTAGGAATTCAGTTTTAAAGCCAATTTGGTAAAAGGTTGTGTCAAACCCTGTAACATCTCCTTGTTACATTATTTCACCATACTCTCACCGGGGTAATGCTTTCAATAAATGTAATTGAAAGTCGCGAAGGTTTACCAGCCGCCAAAAGTATATTTCCGAGCAGATTGCCAAGTGCCGCTTCCTGTGGGAGACTCGCTCTCCTGGGTAACGGTACATTCTCGCCTCGTGGACCTAGAGCTGCGCGAAACGATCCGCTCACTATTGATAATACAAAAATATATACCGTTAACTCTTATGAAGTCAAACGGAAGTTCAGGTGAAAGAAGAGTTTTTAATTATTCAATGCATTGTTCAACGACCGGCTACAATTAGATGTGGAATCAGTCAGTAATTCGAAGCACTTTGTCACTTATATAGGAATAAACAGATGAGTGTTTTTTTTAGAATTCCTTTGATTAATTAGAAAAATAAGTGGCTTTGCAACAGATTTCTACTTTTTCTTTTACGTAATATGTGATTTTCGGGAAAGTTGGCGTTACTTGAACTTTGACATATAGAGTACAAACTTGAATAATCGAATATCGTAGATGAATTATCGCATCGCGTGCGTACCCTGGTTTCCGATAATGTCAGTCGGTACGGAGCCTCGTCTACTACTGTGTCGATCGGTTCTTGGTCCGGCCGTGCTAACTGGGCAATCGTCGAGTTTCGCCAGCAATCCGACAGGGGCCGAGCCTCGACGTCTCGCCCATCCCTGCAAGACAGAAAATAAAATTCGTGAAAAATCGTTGATTAACTCGGCGAGAGTGTGGCAGGGTATGTAACACCCATATTGTCGTTGAATGTTGTTGAAAATTCATTGTAACTTGTTTACAGTAATATAAAATATAAAAAATAATAAAAATGTTTATTTCTTAAGAATCTAGTTTTGGAGTCAATTTGATAAAAGAGTATGTCAAACCCTGCCAAATACTCCTTGTTACAATTTTTCACCACACTCTCGCCGGGTTAATTCAGATTGAGACATGTTACTTCCGGTACATTGAGTTACGTAAAGTTATTTCTGACCTGATTGATTCGTCTACCAAAACCGACGTTGCTCTTGTTGGACTCCTCGACAGCACGAGGATCCAAGTTTTCCTTCATTCCGGTGTCGTCGCTGAGTTTCGCAATTTTGGAACTCTTTTGTCGCGTAGTGTCGGAATCTCTCTTGACGCCGAGTAATACAGTCTCGTTATTGAAATCGCTTGTAACCGGTTTAGCTGGATCGCTGTCACCGTCGCTCGACAAAGAGATGCTTTTCAGAGGGGTTGGTGAGCCTGGGGGACTGCCAATGAAGAATTTCCGAGCGGGCATTTCGGAGCTAACCGGAATCGCAGTGAAGCGTCTCATGTTGGGGTTATTGGAGGTGGCGGGTGTTTTCGCATCGGTTGTCGGAGTGGAGTATCTTCTGGGTTCAAGTTGGCCAGATATTTCGTCTAGTTTCGAAAGACCGAGGCACTTGTCACTGTTGTTTTTGGTGGCGGCACAATCGACGCTGGATGTTTGAGAGTTACAAGTCTCAAGATCGGAACAGGTAGATGTTTTCGTGGATTTTGTGCCACCGATGAGCGACGCGTAGATCATTTGAGTCGGATAAGCCTCTTGGGCGGAAGAGGGTCTTCCATGGCGATTCTTAAATCCGAGAAGATTCGGATCTTCCGTTCGTACGGCTTGAACGGAGTGACGTCTTGGGTAATCTTTGCCAAAGCCGGTATGAGCGTCCAAGCTTTGTCTGGTGAATTCGGAGAAGGCGAATTCTCGGCGCCTTGATGAACGATGTTCCGTCGCGCCGTGTTCCTTCAAAAATCTCGTGGCCTCCCGTTGAGAAGGTTGCTTCGAATTATCGCAATCGGTCTCGCGCTTGCCGGCTGTTTCTTCGATCGGACTATGTTCCGAGCTGGACACACTGTCGTCTGCCTCCATCAATGTTTCAGTCTGACACTTGGACATTTCCGCTGTCGTCGACATGTAACGTATTCTCACGTAAGGCTGCAGTGGCGGGAAAGTCTGTTGTCTCGTGAGGTGTTTCGTTTGGGCGGCGGCCGACCTAGCGATATCCGGTTGAAGAACGCTCGACAAACGGCTCGCCGCGGTGCTATTCGTTATACTCGCTATGCTCGTTTCCGGCAAAAGATTTTCGGCGCTAACGGGGCGTTCGCTCGAAAAACTTCCACCACCAGCTGATTCATAGATGCTACTTTTCGAGGAGAGGGGCGAGAGTGAGCTTCTCTCGCGTAACGCCTCGCTCGAGAATTCCGCCTCTTCGAGACGAAATACCGGACAACGTGAGGGACCGTTACCCTCGTCTGGCAGAGATTCTCTTCTGCTGTCCTCGATCATCGGCATCACGGAGAAAGGCTTCGATACGCTCAGAGGTACCGAGTGCCTCCTGTTGACGCGTCGCGGGCCAATCTCGCCCGGCAAGCTTGGACGTCTTTCCGAGGTCAACGGAACCGGCGCCATATCCGGCAATAAAATATCCACGCTTCCGGAATTCTCGCGAACTCCGTTGATCGGCTCCTCGTCCGACGTCGAGGAGTTCTGCGCGTGCTCGAAATCTGACACCTCTGTCGCTCTCCCCTCTTCCATCGTTTCCCGCGCTATCAAACCCTCCCAATGTTTCTGATTCTCGCGCAAATACGACATCAGCGAGACGCTAAAACCGTCACCCAAAAACCGGTGCCACTCCCGGTACAGCGGCGTCACGACGAACTCGAAGAATCCAACCTGTATTCTCGGTATGCTGATCGTTTGACGATCGCACAGCGGTGTCACCGGTAGGTTCAGCTGTCTCTCGTAATCGCCTTGACGAAAAAACTCCTCGCACACTTTGTACGACCATTTTCTCGAGATGTCCCAAGGCCTGCAGGGATTCGAGATGTCCGCGCATTTCAGCGATATCTGCAGTATGAAGTGACGATTCTCCGGCTCTTCCATGTTCAGGCTGTTCTTGTCGAGACAACTCTGTGAGAGAATTCAAAAAAAAGTATTTTTCAGCCTCTATTGTTTTCTCAAGTATAACGCGGCACGGTATCAAATATATTCAAGGTCTTCATACGTTTTTGTAGTTGTTGATTCGACAGGTTGCAAAGAGGTTGCAACGGATGGAAGAACGACTCGGAACTTTTGTTCTACCATAGTGTTTTTGTCACGAATCTTGATAAAATCGTCATTTTCGAAAGACAAAATAACCTTTGACAAAATCGTTTAGTTTGAACGAGTGAATAACGATTCTCGTACGAATCGTTAATCTTCCAACTTCCATCCAATTTTCGTGCGATGTTTTATTCTTCATTCTCGGATATTGCGATTCATAGTTTGGTTTCAAAAGGGAATGTATGAATTTTCGACGATACCTTGAAACGCGTGAGAAACTCGTGCTGCCTGGTGATATCCGTAGCTAGAATGAGGGAACTTATGTGACGCTGAAGTTCAGGACGTATCTGCGGTGGTAATTGTTCAGAAACCCCGCTCTCTAGGAGGCAACCTATCGCCGATCGCCAGTGATGATTCTCAAGGACCGAAGTATTCTGCCAACCGGAATTTCAGTATCGAACGTAATGAATCTTCGCCCAAAATACATTCACGTGGGATATGTCTCTTCCTGTCCGCTTTTGTTTACGTGGTGCAAATTGTCGGGACATTCAGAAGATAGTCCGGGACTTACCTCGTAAAGGGTCGCGAGATGATTGCTCGTCGCAACGAGAAAAGGTTGATTCACACCCGGATGGTCCAGATCGTGGGTCACAGCCGCTATCAACGACGCCATTATCTCCAGACTGCTCAGATGTCGTTTTATCTGCGAAGAGAGAGAGAGAGGGAGAGAACGAGTTAGACTTTTCGTAGATTCTGTCACACGGTTTGAAACACCCGAGAATTGTTTCTATTCATGCCCGATTTTCAGTCGAGTGCGCACCTAAAAGGCTTTCAGGATACGATCTCTCTAACAATTTTATCACACACTCGCCACTTCGCTACTTTCAGTTCCTGAAAAATGTATCCAATTTCCTGCCAACGACATCCCGATTAACTATTGTTCCGTGTTTGCACCAGGGCACGGGGAAATTCCGAAAACCCGTGTTGACATGGCCGCCTACATTTTCATTAATTTTTTAATGTACTTTTAAAAGTGTTTTTATTCACGATCACGAGTAGGTAATTAGTGATTTGAAAAAACACCTCAATAACTCTTATTGGCATATTCGAGACGATAAATTGGACTGAACTATTTCTCTCGTTTATTCAAATATATTTTCCTCATTTTGTTCCATTTTCCCAAGGAAGACAAGTTTTATACAAAAAAGATTTTTTTTTCGCTTTTCAAAAGTTGTCCGGATACGTGTATGATTTGATTTCTTTTTTCTCTACCGCACTTCATTCTCTATTGTACGGTCTACCGAAACCATTCGTGATTGAGAAAAGTCAGAATCCCCGGATCCCGCGGTTTTTTGTCGAAACGAAATACAAAGTTTACGAAATTACGGAGGAACAGTCGAGCTTTTTGAAATACAATCTTCCCGTATGAATCTCGTTATAAAAATAAGGAGAGAGAAAAAGAGCAAAAGAGGTATTTCTGTATTAAATTCGAATTATATTACAGCTGGGTTCCACCCTTGAGGATTAAGTAGATAAAAAAATCCCGCGTGGCATCGTCCGACTATCGTTACAATTTCTTTTTATAGCCTACATAAGCCGGAAAAAAACTGTTAAAGTTATTTATAAAGCCTCTATAAAACGTAATACAGCGGAGAAAGAAAAAAAAGGTATTAGGGTTATATTTTTATACAAAAATTTCGCGGATTTTTTTTCACGACTTTGCGAAAGATCTTTTATGAAAAAATTCGTTGAAAGAGGCCCTCTAGTGTTTTGAACGATCGTAAAAAATGAACGTTGCCTTTTTTGTTGATTTTCATTATACTTTTTAGGTGCGCAACCATTTTTGTTCGTCAAAATAACGTGAATTTTCGAGCTTGGAATATTTGGCTTGATCGATCTGTGCTAGACTCACTTTTTCTTCCTGTAGAAAGCAGTGCATTGCTTGCGTCACGTCGGTGGCGTGTATACTGTTGTGGTAAGGATTTGTACTATGATAACCCTCCTCAATTAGCGCTGCAAAGAAAAACAATTTTGTTCAGGGTACATTCGAACGAAATTCGGAATATCCCAGTGGGCTACGTATACATAAAAAAAAAAGGGATCGCTGTAGGAAAGGATGGCTCAAGCTTCGATCTCACGGTTACCTTTTAGGAAATACTCGTAAAAAGGAATTCGGCCAGTTTTTTTCTCCCAATGCCCGTAAAAACCAATAATTGGAAAAGTTCAATGAACTTTTTGACGAAAGTTCAACTACAATAAAACTTAATTTTTGTACGACCATTAAAAAAATATCCTTGTTCGACACACACAATTTTTCTCCCCGGTATGTCAGAATTTATCGCTTGTTGGCCACGTTTTATCCTGGACTCCCTCGACTACACTTTCATTAGTAAAGTGTCTCTTTTGATTTCTTCAATATTTCGCATCTCGCCGAGTGTCGGATAATGAAACGAAATCGAGTTTCGCTTTTGCCCATTTTAACGAGCATATCGTTGTATCGCTTAACCCTACAGTGCATCCGGTTACCGATCAGTCACAACTAATTTGATAGCCTGTAGTTAAAAAATAATAAAGAGCAGCGTTGATAAATTTATTTGATATTTAAGGTCCTTGTTACAAAATAGTTCAACACATTTCCGCTCGATGGTGATGTACTCAAAATTATCCCGCTAATAATTCGAAACTCGTAGGTCAGCGCAAATGACAGATTTATCAATTTTTCGTTATGCAATTCAAAATAGTTGTAGTAACGAAAGTGCGATTGGAAAATTGCATAGAATTAAAAATTGAAATTGTCATTTCATATTCTCGTGTTAGTGTAGGTACGTAGTACTAAGGTATAAGTTAATGCATAATATGCCATATGTGAGATGATCATTCAATTTGTTTTTTATTTTCGTAAATATTCGTTTTTATTTTTGTTTCGTTATTGTTCCCGTAATCTACACGTCGAATAAAACCAAATATTTTCTTTTTAGTCAGAAAAGCTTCATGCATTGTAGGGTTAAAGCGGCAATAATCTATCGTATATCTCCTTAATTGAGTGTACAACGAGTCGGGAGACGTGCTCGCGCACAGTCAATCGGAAAAATGATTTTCAAGACGTTTATCTTAAATGACGGTTCTCGAAGTATCTTTATGATTACACATTCGACGAAGGAACGCTTTTTTGTAAAAACTTCAATTTTGCTCGCTCGAAAACTCAGTCTTGAGTATACAGCGCGTAAGTTTTATACTTGAGAAACGAAAAATAGTAAAAGTTAGGTGCGAGGCTCATTTCGAAAATCGAATGAAAAACATCTAACCTCAAAGTCTTGAAGGAAACGAAAAAAAAAAAAATGACGTTTGACAAGGAAGAACGAAAAGTCGTACCGAAAAGCTTCCAGACTCGAACGACGTCAAGATCGAATCGTTGAAAGAGTCCGTAAAATTGAAACAGATGAACGCACAGAACGGGCAGCGATCGACCTGGAATCAGAAAATGAACCGCGATTTTTCGCGTTTGTTTTTCTTGCGGCTCTGATAATCGCTGAATAGTGGTATGCAGGCTTACCTCCGGTTACAGTTTCCAGGGTGAAAGCGTTGAATCGCCAATTTCCAGCTTTTTGCAGTACACACTGTACAGTAAACAAACAAAAAAAAACAACACAAATCAATGATTAGGTTCGGAGTTTAATTAAATCGCGAAATCAGCGAACCAAAGTTTTTTTTCAACTTTTTAAACGTGGTGAAAGAAAAATGCGAAATTGTTGAATGAAAAATATAAACTATGGAAATTCCGATAAACGTGTATTTTTATCTTTAGTGTATAAAACATTTGTTTTCACAAAGAAAAAGTTGATTATCGAAAAACAAAAATATTGGTATGCGAAAAAAATAGAATATGGCCTTTCGATTCTCAATCGGCAAAGGAATCATATATAAAAAAAAAACAGACAAGTGCGAGTCGGTCTCGCCCACCGAGGGTTCCGTACAAATTTTTAAGTTCATATTATAAATAGTTCAAGACTCGAGTCTCGCAGTTTTTTCCGAGTTTTTCCCGAAATTTAGTTTCCAAAACCTATAATTACTTATAAGAAACTGTGGTTATACTAACAGTTCACACCTAAATACGTTTAAAAAAATCTACAACAAGATTTCTAGATTGATTACGTACTTTGAACAATGACTATATTTTTTAAAGATTCAATTACAAATGTATAGTTTTCAGATTTTTCCCTATACTTGTAGCGTAAGAAGTTATTGCGTGCTAAATTTCATAGTTTTAGGTTAACGTAAAATACAGTAGAATGCCGATTAACCGAATCCGAATCCGATTAACCGAAACGAGCTTCAACGTCGAGGCAACTTACTCTGATCGAGAAGTTTAATTGAGCGCACGGGGTTTCGTATATTATCTGTTTGGTGTGTTGTTCGACTTAAATAATTCTTTGTTAAACTTAATAAAGTTTATTTTATGTCTGAATTCTTTCTGACTGACTGGTACCAGACAGTACCAGCCTATGTTCGATTATGCGGATTTTCGATAATCCGAATCGACCCCGGTCCCAATTAATTCGGATAATCGGCGTCCTACTGTACCCTGTAAATTTTTATTCTCTTAAGAATTGAAATATACGTTTTTTTGCGGCATAAACGGTTGTATCTACTTTTTACGTTAACTTAGAAGTTTGATTTTTTCAGAGCTTTCAGGGACTGTACATTTGAGTATATGGCTTTAATTTCAACTTGATACCGTCACGTGTCCTCGAGATAAAGGGTCTTGACAGACAGACGAACGGACCTTAAACCTTTTACGGACCTTTTTTCTTCTTGAGGTACGGAACCTTAAAAAAATGAATTACCTGTACTTGTCCATGAAAAATATCGTCGAGGAGGGCGTATTCATGATTGAGCGATCTCGTGACGAGTCGTTTGCGCCGTCGCTTGTGCATTGTGAGAAAACGCCCGGTATGCCTCGCTCTGCAGCGACCGCCGTTGAGGGCCTCGATGAGAAGACGATCAGGCTGTGAAAGAAGTCGCGGTCGTGGATCTGGCGGTAATTCGGTATCCATCGGCGGTGGTGGTGGGCTTGTTGAAAGCGGGGGTGAAATGCCGGACGCTGGTAGGGTCGCCTCTTCTACTCTCATACAATTATTAATAAATTTTATCCATTGAATGTTTTATTATATGAAAAAATTATAACATAAACAAAAAGTCTGTAAAGGAAAAGTGGCAATTTTTACCGATTTATTGATTATCATTAATAGAAAGAATAAATAAATCAATAAAGTGCAATTGGTGGAATATAAATAATGAATAATGAAATATGAAAATAAAATAATTACCGATTTTTACGTTGCTTAATTGAGTTCGATTTAACAAATCGTTTATCGTAGAATAATTTCCGATTTTTCCGGTTTATTATCTAGTTTCCTCGATCAATTATTGTAATTAATTGTTTCCAATTGCAAACATTTAATTCATTATTATTATTGCTATTGCAAGTTTTTTCTGATAAACTATTTAATTAATTAGTAGAATAAACCAATCAACAAGTGATTGATTTATACGATAAATAATGAGATTTTTATTTATTCTGTGATCAGAATATTTCATGGTTGATGTTTGTATCGTTCGACCGAATATTCTTTTTCCAAAATTCATTTTTAAAATGATTTTTTATTACGATTCAGATGTTATCGTTTGGATTTGAATTGTCGATGTATCTGGGCATACGAATTTATAGGCACAAGAGGAATTCCATTGGAGCGTATATGAACATGATATCGCGGAACGATCGTGTGACAACGACTCGTAACAGCCGTATTGTATTAAGCGTGCAATGGAGCTTTGTGTATCGAGAAGCTCCGCGTTCTCGTCGAGTCTCGTGTCAAAATCCTTCAGTACTTTCCCTCTTTCCTCCTCGCTCTCGCCCTTTCTCATCGTCCTCGGTGGACTGTGTACTAAAATATCTCGAGTCGCGTGTAAATTCGACTCTCGGGTGCTATTTCGACCACGTGCCACTCGAGACCACTCTCTCTCTCTCTCTCTCTCTCTTCTCGTCTTTGACGGCCACGTGTTCTTCACCTGTACTCGCATTCTTGTGTACGACAATGAAGACGTTTTTAGATTTCGAGGGACACACTTTTTTGGGAAGGTCTCACCGCATTGCGAAGTTATTTCATAATGTTTGAAGGGTTTTTCGAAAAGCTTAAAGTAGGGAATATCAATTTCATTTTTATTATTAAATTCGTACTTGGAGAAAAAAAAAGGAAGAAATACTGTTCGAATCGTAGTCTTATTTTCTCCATATTATTATTTATTCAATAATTATTTATTAAATTAAATTAATTAAATATTATTAATTTATTGTTAGTAATATTTTATTGTCAATAAATATTTATTATTAAATAAACAGATCATTAATATTATTAAAATTACTTATTTAATAATTTATTATTATTATTATTGTTGTTGAAATTTTTATGAATTTTCTTACGACTGTATTATTGCTATATAAAATGATCTGTTTGTGGCGAGGAATACTTCGATTCCTTTTTCGAGTAAAAAAAAAAGAAAAAAGAGAGCCGAAACAATAGAGACGTAAAAACGAAAGGTATCGAAAAAAATAGGGAAACGACGAAAAAAAAATATCCGACTAACCGGAAATTCGTACGAAGATCGCATTTTGGCCCGCGCTGTCGACCGTAACTTCGCCGGCTGCTCTCTGCAACAAACATCGATTACGATTGCGATCAATTTTTCTTTCCCGATTACGAGCGAGAATAAATATACGAAGAAAAATAAAACGTGAAGTTTGACGAATGGCGATCGTGGGGAATTTCTCTTTGCGCGAGAAATTCGTGCGTATGATCAAAGTCTGAATACTCAAGGATTCACGGATATACGTTGGGAAAAACGAAGCTCTTCAATATTCTTTAATATTATATTGAAGCTGAAATCGTCACTCTTTTCGTCAGGTTGATCCGCTTAATGAAAAATTTATTAGGAAAATGAGGGGAGAAAAAAAATCTTTTCGATTCGGTCGCTGTTGTGCAAAGTCGAACGGATAATCGCCGCTGTAATTGAAGAAAAATCGAAGATCGTACCGAAGTACGAAGATCGAAGAACGACGAGAAAAATAGAAGATTAAAGTGGCTCACGCTCTCGCTCGCTAAGATGTCAACCTGAAAGTTATGCGTTTATGCGAAACGACGAAAGACAAAAAAAAAATACAAAGTTGGCTCCCAAACGAGGACGCGAGATCTCGGGCATTATGGACTCGTTCAATCTTTCGTTATCGCGTCCACTGTGTTCTAGGCTATGACTCTTGACTCTATTCGGCTGATTGCCAATTGCAAAATAGGCCGACTTGAATTAAAATTCTTTGCTCTTCGAAGAAGACTGTTCGTCCTTGCATTTCTCGCTGTTACTCGCTTTTTTTTTAAATTAATATCGCGACCGTGCTTACTTGTAATTGTCATTCGAATTATTCCTCAATCTTATTACCGTTACAGTTATTGCTACTACCACTATTACTTCGATTTTATTACTGTCCTTGCTGTAACCGCGTTTGTTATATACAGAGTGTGGCGTAAATAGTGGCCCAGAGTTGAGGATTCAATTTAGCAGATACTTGAGTATTATAATTTTATCATTATTATTTATTATGATTTATGAATTTTATAATTTATAATTTATAATTTATAATTTTATTTAAACCATACTATAATTTTTAACATTTTTATCCAAATCTTATTTTTATTTTTTTGACGAATTTGTAATCTTTTGTTACAAATATGGCTGTATTTCCAACGATAACCATTATTTTTTAATTTTTATTTCTGTTCTATGCTGCTGAATAATAGAGTAATCTTGAAAAATGGGTGTGACGCAAATAAAATACAATCCATAAAAAACCATCATATGTCACGACATTTTGTTTTTAGAAGCCCTTAGATAAAAATGGTTAAAATAATAATATGTGATAGTTAACTATCTGGTACATCGAGTCCTAAACGGTGGACTGCAATTTACGCAACACCCTGTATACTATCATAGTTATTGCGATGGTACTCAATTTTAATTGTCATCATAATATTAAAACAATTGTATAGCGAGATTTTCTTCTCTCGACGTTTCAGCAAGGTTACTAATAAATGAGTCTAACATTCGATGTATCGTCCCTTTGTTTCATTTTATTTATGGCACCAGCGATATAATAATAATAATAATAATAAGAATAATAATAATGATAATATATACAGGGTTACTGGTAACTCGACGTATTCCTTGCAGGACGTCATGGTAGAGTTAAAATGCAATAAATTGAGCCACCAAATGTTCTACCGAACTTCAGTAGTTTTTTAGTTACGTTAGATTTTTTATATTGATAACTTTGATATTGAAAATTGGTATTGATTAAAACTACTAATAATGTTAACGAAATTGTTTTAAATGATTTTCTGACCTTTTTATGAAATGCACCCATCCTGTATTAAATCAAAAACGGTTTTCATAATGTAGGTAGTCCATGACTTTGTATTAAGTTTTACACCTTTTTGGATAGCTAGTAAGACAAGGATATTTTCCTAGTAATTTGTACATCAGGCGTAGTATTTTTTTTGCTAAAGTTTTAGTCATCTTTGAACTCTTAATTATTAACGGAGATTTGCTATGGCATCAACTATAATAAAAACTTAAATTTCAGTACAATCGCGCCGAGTATCTTTTTTGAATTATCTCCAAATGAGTCAATCTGGGATTTTTCACGAATGAACTAAAAATCTGACTAACTCAAAAATTACTGAACTTCGGTAGAATATTTGGCGGCTTAATTTGCTGCATTTTAACTCTACTATGATGTCCTGCGAGGAATACGTCGTGTTACCAGTAACCCTGTATATTATAATATTGTAATATGATATGTATCATTTAAATTTATTTTATATTATAATATAGTATTATCGTTATTGTTTTTGTTGCTGTTGTTGTCACTATTATTATTGTTTGATATTAGATTAAATAATCAAATCAGATGATAAAACAAAGAGATTCGATCTATTATGATTATTACCCTTTGGATATTCTTCTTTCGTTTTTGAAACTACTGTTTCAATGTTGAATAAAAGAGTATTGTCATTGGTATGTTGTTGTTTTTGTCGTTATAACTTGTCCTTATTATTATTCTCATCGTTGTCGTTGTTATCGTTGTTGTTAGTGTTGTAACTTATCGCTGTTATCGTTATTATTTTTATAACCTGCTGTTATTGCTGTTATAACGATTATTATTTGATCTATTACCATTGTTTTCAATCTTTGTTTTCGACTTTATGATTATCGCGTAGCAACGAATATTGAAAGAAGTGCACTATACGTACATACGAGCAGCGAATGAAACGGGAGTAATCTTTTCGTCGCAAAGTTGCGCGGCTGCATATACAGTGCAATCTTAATATAACGAACCTCAATATAACGACTTCCTCGATTTAACAAATTCTTCGTAATCCCCTTGAATTTGTAATCCCCTTGAACAAACCTCAGTTCAACGAATTACTTGATATAACGAATGTTTTCTTGTTCCCCTCCGCCTTGTTAAATCGAGGTTGCACTGTAGTTGGTCGGTGGTTACGATGAATCTACACGCGCATGAGATGTAACGCTTGAAATATTGAATAAACGATGGCTCTTGCTCGGCGAATGAGCAGTCTGATTAACGTATCGGTGGGTCGTATGCAAATGGTAAAGTCGGAACGGGAGTCCCACTCCCGTGCCCAGTTTATTAGGCGCATTAAGGCAGGAAGACCATTTCCAACCTCGAAAATGATGGGTTACGCATGATTTTTTTTTTCATGGAAAAAATACGCATAGAAATTTGGATCTTTAAATATGTCTTGTTTCATATTTCAATTGTTTGAAAAAAACATATACACTTTTTTTAACTGATCCGTAGGCCGTGCGGGCTAAGGCGCGGCTAGCGGTCAGCGGATCGGGAGGTCCCGGGTTCAAATCCCGGTAGAGGTCGAGATTTTTCTTCGAAATTTTTCGATGGAACTCGTTCCGCTGCCGGGCGGTGAACTTGGGACCGGCTGTACTGGCATGGGTTTTCCGCAGTTTCC
>JAPYZJ010002212.1:0-39684 GCA_030522765.1 Ophioninae sp. B BG-2022a
CAATAATTGAATTACTTGTCACAATAATTGAATCACTTGTCACAATAATTGAATCACTTGTCACAATAATTGAATCACTTGTCACAATAATTGAATCACCTGTCACAATAATTGAATCACTTGTCACAATAATTGAACCACTTGTCACAATCACTTGTCACAATAATTGAATCACTTGTCACAATAATTGAATCACTTGTCACAGTAATTGAATCACTTGTCACAATAATTAAATCACTTGTCACAATAATTGAATCACTTGTCACAATAATTGAATTACTTGTCACAATAATTGAATCATTTGTCACAATAATTGAATCACTTGTCACAATAATTGAATCACTTGTCACAATCACTTGCCACAATAATTGAATCACTTGTCACAATCACAGGAATCATTGAATCACTTCAAATCACTTGAATCACTCTCATGATCATGTGTAAACAAAACATTCACTATACGCGAGTCAAATTTTTTCACAAGCTGTTTTTTTTAATTTGGCTTTGTGTTAAATGCAAAACGTAAAATTGATATTTCATTCGTTCAAGTTTGCAAACATGTAACTTAAGTAGGTTCTTGAGTTATACAAAGATAAAGATTAATTATTCAAAATTTTTATGAACTTTCTCAACAATCATACTCAACTGTGGGTAAAATTTGAAAAAGTTTGACCGTTTAGAAACCGTGATATTTTTTGTAAAAAAATAGTCTTTTTGCAGAACTTCCTATAAGACCTCATGTTAAAGTTGCTATTTTTACCACTGAATATCTCGATTACCAACCTATGAAACCTGTACAAATTTTTTATACATTATAATCTGATTCTCAAGAAGACTTACGTAATTATTCAAACAATTATCTTTGAAAAATTGTATCTGATGATTTTTGCCATTACTTCGTATATACTATTGTAATTGTGACACAAGAACATCGTTAAGAGTATATGCATCTAAGAGGTGGTAATGCATGATTGTCATTCTCTTAGATGCATGTGGAATCGACTCAACTACGAATACAACATTTTTTTCATAAAATTTATATCTTTTATACATAAATGGAACTCTAAATGAAACTTTAACAATGTCAATGAAAATATCTTGCTATTGCAGGTACTTTTGCAACTATGTCAATTTTTTTAAAATAAAGAATCAATTTTTGTAAACTGATAATCCTTAACTTTTCTTAAATTCATTTGACAATTTCTGATCGCGTAAAGATTTTTTTAGTTAACATTTTTCGTTAAACTTTTTTTTCAATTTTTTTTTCTACGTGTGAGTTTCCTTTTGGTTGGCAATAGTCCATAGTACGATAGTCTATTATATCAACGGCATTATTGTTATGTATATGGTTGCAGTAGTTCAGATGCACGTAGTGGGATCTCCCGACGCCCACAGCAAGTAGAGTGGGAAGAAGGGGGAGGCGAATACAAAAAACCACGGCAGTAGAGTATCGCGGACCTACTGTAGATGAGCATATTTGCAAAACTGGCACTAATATGAAGAAATTCGGTTTCTGACTAAGGGAGAATCTTTTAAGATCGGTTCTGTTACTACATGTTCATGAAAAAAAACACAACGACGTAAATAATTATTTAAATAAACTAGCTAATAAATTAACAAAGAATTTGTTTCAAGAACAACGTTTAACTATTGATAATGAAAATTAAAATTGATTTTAAGTTACGACTAAAGATTAGCTGTCTTTAGTTTTTTCTATACGTTCTTATTAAAACGTGACAATGATTGAGCAACATAATTATAGTTAGTAAATACAAAGTTATATAAAAATGGAAATATTACTGGCTTATTTTTAATAACTACTTTTAATACTAAATAAACATTGACAAAGACTTACAATAAATGTGAAATTTTGTTAATGTGTTCCATTCACGTCTATCAGGAAGACCAACGAAACAAAACAATAAGTTTAGGAGTGGTAAAAATATAATAAATATATTTCCATTTTTGTTGGATAATTGAAATAAAAATCGACAATAATCATCGGAAATTTGCAAATAGTGAACGACTAATGATAATTACACTACGTCAGAATTTCTCGAACAGGATTACAATGATTGATCATTGATGATGATTATATATTTATAATAATTGATCATTAACGATGATTATATATTTCTAATAATTGATCATTAATAACAATATCATACGTATTTTTAGCTCATTTTTCAAATAAAAATTTACTAATTAACGTGGTCGTGTACAGTCTCTGCGTGGGAAATTAATTCTTTCTCACGTGGACGAGACTATATATCACACGTGTATATATCTTCGTATATACGGAATGCCTTCAACGAGGGGGAGGTTTTGCCGCAGCAGGAGTTCTGGAGTGAGCACGCGTACGGTATAAGGGTAGCCTCCGCTTCAACGCTTTAGGTGTGTCTGCCGTGCGATCACCCTTATTTGCGGACAGAGGGGGAGAGAGAAAAAGGAGGGAGAGAGAATAGAGAAAAAGAGAAAAGGAAAAGAGGGTTAGAGATAGGGAGGCTAGCTCGCTTCTGCTCCCTCGCCTTTGCCTTGTGAGGTCCTCCATATCGCATCCCACCGTGCTATGCAGTCGAGCATGTGCACGATCTGCACCATCCCTTCGATACGAGGATGAACCCCTCCCCCTTACGCCTACTATCAATATAGAGATAGAACGAGAGATATATATACACGTCGAGAACCCTGGGGGAAAAAGATGCGAGGAGACACTGAGGTAGAGTAATTTCATCCTAAAATAAATGCAGCACACGTCTGATAAGAACTATCTACTTTTTCACCATAAAATTTGTTGTATCATCGATTTGATTTTTTTTGTTTAAATTTTTATTCTTATTGTTTTTTGTTTTTTTTTCCTCTGGTTTCTCGGGTCGAAGAAATCGATTTTTTTTCGTAAATCACATCTACAACACGTGAGAGAGAATGTGTGCCAAAGAATTTTTCGATATTCGAAGTAGTTCACAAGTTACAGCCCTGGAACGGAGCAGGTATACGGTTAGTATAAATCACATGCGCGAACTTTTAAACTCGTTTTTCTTGAAATCCCATTTTTCGAAACGGTGACTATGATATTTCAGAAAGTAATGCGACGATCTTGTTAAAATTTATCCAGCATCTTAAATATATTATAAACCAGCGATTGAACTAGGATTATTATAATTTATTTGATAGTCTTTTTCTACGCGCGGAAAACTTAAGAAAGAATAAATAAAAAATAGAACGTAATTTTCAAAAGTGTATACGAAAGTCAACTTTTGTAATTTAGAATTCACTGTAGTTCAATCGCTAGTCTCAAATATGAAAATAGAAATGCCGTTTGGTTTTTTGATTTTAGATAACCAGAACAGCCGCAATCTTGATCACCGTCAAGCACCTCTTTTACTTGATGTTTTCCTGCCGGCCACTATAACTTTTATCCTATTATATATTTTGATTACCAAAATTTTTTAAAGCTTATTTACATGTAAATAAAGATTACGCAAAAACAACGAGATTGATTATTTCGATGGTTTGCCCGTAAAAAATTATTGAAAAAGCCGTAAAAAAAACAGCCGAGAAACTAGAGGACCGTCTTAATTGGAATGATTTTTTCCAAAGCACATACGCATGTCCATTGGGGTAGCTTACTAGACCACAAATGATTTCCATGAAACGTCATTCAGCAACCTTGAAGGCCATCATTATTTTGCTTCAAATCGACGTTAGTAGTAAAGTGTGACCACTCATTGACCAGCCCCATTTGGACCCTAATAAAGTTAAGAAAATTCTATATAAGCCTAACCAAAACGCTAATTCAATTTCCGTACCAGAAACTTTATTTCCGTTTTTTTCTGTACACTACGCAGTCACTCTCCGGTCGTTTTTGACGAATGAAAAAACGACCCAATAAAATAGCGTCTCCATGAAACCTCCATGAAACTCACTGTATGTAGGACATGCCAAACGAGAGGCGACACACCACAGAGAGTATAAAATCGATCGCAAGGACGATACGTGATTCCTGGCGCTCGTCGGTTGCCCGATAAACGCCGTTAGACATTGTCTGCGTGTATAAGTTACGTACCACGCGTGAACGCGTCCACCCATCAGAGAACCCTACACACTCTTGTCAGTTTTCGGCCAGCCGCAGTGGAGAGAAGAAAAATTAAGGAAAATCCTGTAGGGTGGTTTGTCGCTTCCGGAGGGGTACTTTGTACGTTGGCAATTGGGAGTCGACGGGGTTGCAATATTGGAAAGAAAAGCGTTCACCCTCTGTTTAACCAAGGGGAACAAATGCCTACACTTTCTTCCGCCTTTTTCATCATCTCTGACGCATTCGTTGATCCGCTGCAATGAATTTTTTCACAACCATCACGAAATATGAATGGACACCTTTTGAAAATTAACCTATTAAAGCCTAGCGTTGCCATGTGGCAATGTGAGTAGTCAATTTAATTTACGGATCATAGGTAAAAAAATACAAACCTAGCGTTGCCGTATGGCAACAGTCTAAAACTCAAAATTGGGAGATTTTGAATTTTTTTTGTCATCATCATATCAACTTGTCATCATTCAACCCAATTGTAAAGATAAAAACACAAAATTTGAATTTCTAAAACTCAGTCCGTAACGGGTTAATAAAGCAGAAGATTAAAGTGTATATTTAATTGTGCCTTGTCGTTATTGAAGAAGAACATTGAATCCCGGAAAGTAAAGATAAATTAAAAATGGTATAAAAGAGTTCGTCGAATGAACCTGAAAATTGTTATTTTCTTAAGATTTCTGGGGGCCCTAACAATGGTGAAAAATAAACGCCTTTTTGAAAATAAAAGAACTCGTGTTTTGCTGTCATGGCAGAATGAAGTTGAATTCCAGAAGATTAGGAGACATTGAAAATGGGTAAAAAGTCTATATCGAAGGATCTTTGGAAAAGATTAGGGAAAAATCTAGGGAAAAATTGTTTCTTTTCCCTAGGATTCTATAAGCTCTAAAAATGCTTTAAAAGGTTGACCCGTCTGTCTATTAATTACAGATACGTTTCATCGTCTCTCAAACTCTAAAGCATTCCTGCAATTCTCTTATTAGACGATTCAAATAATTTATCAACGTAAAATTTATTCCGTGATTTCGAGTTATTATTTTTCCTGCGAGATTGTATTCCTCGAAACAGTGTAAAAATAGACATTGCGTTTTCCATGTTCCCTATACTTCCTGAAAATGAAAATCCACCAACCTCGAAAAGGTTATGTTTAAAATATCCAATTGAGAAAATTTGGAAAAAATCTTTTCTCGTTTAAGAGAACTCGAATCGAAGAGGAATGTCCAGCGTATGTTTTAGTTCGCGAATGACATCAATGCCAAACTCAAGAAAGTAGGTCGTACGAGTTATTTTCGACTCGGAGTTTGAAATTATAACGGGTTCATCATTTTTTTTCAGAAGTAGATCCAATTCCATTTTTCAGCTTTGCGGAATATACAGGACGACTGCGGAGACATAAAAATATATATGATCACGAATGCTTGCGTGTACATATATGCACATCCATAAACCTGGGGGTAACTTGAGTTTTGAGAGGAACGAGGGAACGTTCGCGAATAGATAACCCTCGGAAGGCTTTTCACGAGCGACGAGTGGTCGAGTCTTCACCGCTTTCGTTACGCCCCGGTTCTCGTTGTAGTGCGAGCACTAACCCCTCAGCTCTGCACGGTCATTTCTTCTAACCTTTTATCAACCAGCTTGAAGCCCATGGCTAGAGATAAAGCAGAGGCCAAAGGCTAGAGTTAAGCCTGCACTGTATATCCCTACATCTACCCTGCACTTGGAAAAGCAAAAAAAGAGAAAGCGAATTGATCCCTTCTGATATGAAGGGGGTTCCTCACGCATGACAGATTTGATGGAAGAAAACAAGAATCATTCAGAGCTGGAAGATTCGTTGAGTCATACGCATATCCCAACAGCCCTTGCCAAGTTCATGTCAGTGGCAGCCCTTTTATTTCATGGTATTTACCAATGGATTAGGATCCATAATAAATATACAGGGTGTTCGGTAATAAATGGATAACCTCAAAATGTGTTATAGTATACCTTATGCCTGTTCAGAAAAAAATACGAAAAAAAATGCATCATAAGTAGTACCAAAGTTATGATTTTTTTTTTAGTCTAATTTTTTTACCTTATTTCACTTTTATGAACACTACGATCAGAAATGAATCGATTCTATCGATTTTTCGTTGTTTTATTCATTCATTTCTGATCGTCGAGTTCGTAAATGTGAAATAAGGCAAAAAATAGACTCTTTAAAAAAAGTCATAACTTAGGTACTACTCATGATATATTTTATTTCGTATTTTTTTCTGAATGGCCATTAGTGATACTATAAGACATTTCAAGGTTATCTATTCGTTACCGGACACCCTGTATGGATAGGTAGTTTTTTCATAGTGCACTAGCATTCAACAATCCTCTGGCACACAATCTACAATGCTGTTTACAATTTTCGTGGTTTCAGTATTCATCGAGAAACAGCATTAAGGTAGATGTCTAGTCTAAACAGCGAAAAACGAGAAGAATTTTCGGAAATTTTTTTCTCCACTTCTATGCTAGATATAACAATACATTTTTATCCAGAATATCGGGTAAATCGTGTAAAGTAGGAAAATTATTTTTTATTTCGTCCAGCATTTTATAAAAAATTCGTAGAGGTCGCCAAAGTTGAGGCTGCAAAAAAAAATGTTCTCATGGCGGACACATAATTTCCGGATTTGCAAGACTTAAACAAAAACAAAAAATGTAATTTTGAAGAGGAAGGTTTGCCACGTGGTAATTCACCACCGTTTAATAACAATCGATGATAAGTAAATAAATGGCAGCTTTGAAAAAATATTGTTCGGAAACCTTGACCTATTTTTGCACTGTCTAGGTCCTGTAAATGTGTATAATGTGAATTTTTTCGTTAATGTGGTGAATTACCACACAAAACACCTTAATAAAGGATCGTACAAAATTTTATCAAAATCGATCTAGCCGTTTCGGAGATTATCTGTTCGCCATGGGAACATTTATTTTTTTGCAGCCTCGACTTTCGCGCCCTCTACGATTTTTTTTAAATAAAATGTTGGACCAAATAAAAAAAAATGCCTACTGTATACGATTTATCCGATGTTCTGGATAAAAATTTATTTTTATATCTCTCATAGAAGACGAGAAAAAAAATTTGAAAATTTTCCACTTTTTTCGTTCTCTAGACTAGACACCTACCTTAAGGCATTTAACTTCGAACAGTATTAGAATACATATAATGAAGCATAAAAATAAAAAAATTAACAAATCGTTCCCTGATAAGACAAGCTTCAATTAATTTCTTACAGGCACTTTTTTTTATGAGGTGTCAATTTTCCCTGTCTAATATAGAACATTCCCTGTCAATTTTCCGTAAGGCACCTTTTCCACCTTGAGCTTGCACTCAAGCTTGTATCGTCAGATTACAGTTCCCAAAGTGGTTTTTCCTTATTTTTTAAAAATACGTAACCTTTTTTTAACTCCTCCGAACTACGGTCGTCGCGAATTCCAAACTGCAAGTACTTGTCGCTCTTGATACTTGTTTTTCCGACGATTTACGACGTGATAAAATGTAACTTTCGACGATGAGAAAAATGTCATCAAGGCAAATATCTTTCCGACTAAATAACGTACTCGAGACCAGGATGAGATATACGATGGTAATATAACTATGTCAAGGGATGTAGGCGACTGAATGAATTTCCGATAAACATCGTAAATCTCTTCATCGGAGAAACGCTCTCTCACGTCGAAATTTACGAGATACTTTCAGATATTTCATGCTAATGCCACCGAGTAAGTACTAATTAACGTTCGTACAATTATTTTATTAGTCTGGATGATAAAGGTCAAACAAATGATTTTATCCTATTAAATATTGAAAAGTGGGGCTCCTGCTGGAATCAGGCCAATTCTTTAATTGGAAAAAAAAAGATCTCGATCTTTTTTACTTTTTTTTATTTCGACGATTTCGACAGTTGTGCATTGTGAAATTGCTGCATAGCGTGCGTACGTTCACTGTGTGTGGGAAAAACTCGACGAAACAGAAATCCGTAATATAACTATTCGCTAACAGGACGTTACTTCTGAATTATCATCAATGTTAAATTAAAACAAAAAAAATGTATTAAATTTATTAAAACAAAACAAAAATTTAAACAAATTAAAAAATGTCACGCGCAATCATAATATTAATTTGTATAATTTTCTGTCATCGTAATCAATTAAGAAAAAAAAATTAATCCCATTTTCAAATGTTAATCATTATGCTTGATCAATTTAAAGGATGATTCGTGGAGAATAATTACTTTTTTTTGGGGGGATTTCGGTTTCGAACATGTGAGCTCGCGAATCGGGTTAAACTATTTACCTACGTTTTAAATGAATAATCTATTTACGAAAAAAACTGTCATGTATATACAGTGTGACCGGTGATTCGAACTATTCCGTAAAAGGGGCGATTGGAGGGTGCTTTAAATAAAAATAAGTCCTATTAAATAAGTATCGATATTTAAATAACGCTGAGTAGCGATGATTTGAAGATTTTTGTTATTTCTTGGGCTTGTTACCAAAAACAAATGAATGCATTTTAGAAATGCAAAAAATCGTAGACTAAAACAAAATTGTATTGTAAATTACCTTCCTTTCCTCTTTGTTGTTATATCGATTGAAATCGATAGGAACGATGATTACTAAATACACAAAGTGCTGAGGCAAGAATGATGAATGGAGCATTTAGCAAAAAAACGCTCGCTATAACGTTCGATTCTTTTTTTCAATTAATTTTTTTTACGCAAACTTTCCTTCATCCATTACAAAAGAAAGCTTTCTGTACTCGTTGATAGTCCTGTCCTCGGCTTCCAATCAAACTTTATTTTCATGCAAATACAACCTACTTTGAAGTGAGACAACAATTTTCCTTCGTTTTACGAACTTTTACAATGTGATTCGTTTCCAACGACCATAACTCTCGAGCAGCGTCTCCCTTGTATCTCCAATCCACTCTTGTAGAACTTTCGTATTTTTTTTATCTATTAAAAACTTATTTTATTTTAGTTTTAATAAAGTCAATTGTTTTTTTCATCACCGACCATTTTTAATTATTTATTAAAAGAATAATTGGCATTTGCGATTGTGAGTTAGTACTTCTAGTACTATATAACCTATTATGATTTTTGGTTCTGTTCCAGTGGAAAAGCAGACAAAATATGCTAAATCGAAGTATTTCTTAGGTGGTGTAAATTGTAAATATTGATAATTATTGACTTTTGAAGTATGAAAATAAGCCTAAAATAAGTAGTGTTGGGGATATATGAAAGAGAGCTCCTATTGGATATGCACTTGTCTCGAGGCTTTGCCGTGACTCTTAATTTTAAAGTTTGCGCAATACACCCAAAACTTTCCAATTTTCATTAATAACAAGGCAAATAACAGCGTTACAGCACCGTTTCATTCCGGTTCACTGCTACGTGAGAAAGTTTGTTCGAGGCATCGCTAAAGTACTCATAAAGTGCCCACCTCCATACGAGAAACACCTCAAGGCAGCACAATTTCCTAAAACATTAAGGGGCCACTGCGACAGCTTTCAAAAGAATCGATCTTTTTTTTCCTTTTTATAATTTACATAATTTACAAAAGTGACAGAGTTACAGAATTTTTAGTAATGGCGTGGAGTGACCCTCACTAACTGATATTTGAATTTCGTTTTTTTCAAAATCACAAAATTATATATTTATTTTTTTTAATATATAAAAAAATATTTAATATATATAAATATATATAAATAATATATTAATATATTAACGGAGGGTATGTAAAAAAGCAAAAAAGCTGTACACATGGAATAAAAGAATCTATCTATCTATAGATATATTAAAACATATATAAAAATATAATTAATATATAACAAATATATCATTTTAACAAAATTATATATTTGTTGTAATCGCTGCAAAAATAATTAGATTTCCAGGTAATTGAAGAGTTCAGGTTTAAATTGAGGATTCACTTTTTCTTGAGAGGCCTCGTTCTTCTCGTAAGTTCTTCCTTTTGTCCAAGAATTTTCAACTGAACATTTTTCACGGGAATTGCAGTATAAACTCGGCACTTTGTTTTACGATGCAATGAAACATTTATTACGAAATTACCTACGCTGCATTCCACATGAGGTCACCTTTTTTACGTAACAAGATCCTTCTTTTTCTTTTCTGGAGGCAATTGAAATAGACAAGTGCTCTATGGAATACATCCCCTACGTAAATCGTGAAACTAATTTTTCTGTGTTAGAGTAGCGTTTCACGAAAAAGTTCGTTCGGTGTACGACGACAAGTATACGAAAGTTGGTATTGATTTCCGGAGTTTCACTCCAATAGGAGACCAGTTTTGTCAAACAGCATTGAAGCGATCCAATAATTGGATGGGTGACCGCTTGAATCTCAGAACTGATGTCAATGGGCCTACTATTACTGAGTTTTCGATAGAAAAACAACTTCTAGTCGCTTTTTTTAATAGTTTTTCCTCGTGAAAAAATAATAAATTAGGGAAGTTCAGGATTTGTTTGGGTTCTTGGAACACCTTAAATTTTCTCAGATAGTTAAGGTTGTCGAGGTATGAAAGGGTAAAACAGTAGAATGGTCGAAGTCCAACGTGCGTATTTCTTCACGACTGCAGGAAAATACATTGCGATCGAAAATCGATAAAAATAATTTATTAAGACGCAAGGGAACTCGAAGTAAACTTTGTCGCAGCCTCAACAGTCGGTAAAGCAGGGACTCACGGGAACTAAACTTCACGAATATCGTGCGAGATTCACTGAACATTGTTAATAATTTCCCATTGAAGACATGTAGAATATCAACATAACCTCGTAAATTTTCAAAATTTGTTTTCCCATCGACGATTAAATTGTTAAAAAAAAATCGCATCTCTATGGAATCTATAGACGCAGAGGTTAATGCTTTTATTTTACGATTACAAATATCTCATCCTTGAGAAATGGCGGTTTTGAAATTTGGGCTATTTTTTTCGCATGCACGTGTCACGTGATACACCTTCCACGTGTCCTTAATTGCAAATATCCAAAGATAGCTTTAAATAGGTATTTGGAGGAACAAGATAATCAAAGTGCCTTCTGCCCTCCAAAGTGTGACATTAGCTAAACTGTTTATATTCCACCACGGCTTCAATATTGTAATACAATCTCAATTTGTTTTGAAATGATTCAAGAAATGGAAACCCAAAAGTTCGTTTATCAATTTTTTATTAATTAAAAAAATTTTATGAAAACGTAGCTATTTGTTTACCAATTTGTCATCGCTTGGTAAAATTTCGTTAACTTCTGAAGAGCCGTTTAGGAAATTCGAGGGTATTTACTATCCTGTTCTGCCTTACCGACGACGATGGGGCACCATTCCCGGTTAACAAAATTGAAGTATTCAGCTTTGATGGAAGACGATTCTTTGCTAAAGTACGATAAGTCGTACTTTGAAAAGGGTTTTTTGAAAGTGACGCCACCAATGCAAATTTGGCAGGTCACGTGATGTGCTAAGAAAATCTAAAAAGGAGAAACGGGTATTTCCAAAAGGTTCGTTGCAGCAACTGACGGAAACCTTTGACTATTTACAGTTTGATAATGAGAGCCGCTATGCTTTTGTAAAGAAGCGAATTTAAGGGAGTTAAAGGTAGCTCACCTCGCTCTGATGGCCTCTGAGGTTGTAATTGGTCCGCAGTGGAAGTTCAGCAGCGCGGGTACGACAGTGCGAAGTTGTAAAAGTCACGCCAACGAGACCCCGCGCATTTCCAGTTGCCAGCCAGCCCTCCTGATAGTAATTTGTACGGCTCAACCTCCACCCTTCATCCTGTGTATGACAAAGTATGACCCAATGAGAAAACGGAAGGGTTGCTGCAGCTCGTTTAGAACTTCAAAAGTCTAAACAATTAACCTTCTATTCCGACTTACAATTACGATTATTCTCCAAATTATAATTACGATTATTCTCTTTTTTTTTTTAATTTTAATATATCCAACTCGCGCTAATATTGGGTGTGGTGACCGCCTAGCCACTCTAGTCATCCCATCGATGAGCAAGAAAGAAGCCGATGTCTCTGAGATCTGGATGTACATAATTTAACAAAAAGCCTGTATACTAAGGAATCAGGAAAAAAATGTTCTTCAGCAAGTGCGGAATTGTGCAGCTCAACACTTCGAGTGCATGGACTTGAAGTTCACATCGTTGTGACGCAACGAAATTTCTATTCTCATTTTTTAATTTCCTTAGATTCATTACTTGGCAAAATGTTTTTTTCAGGTTTGAATTCTAGGTTATCACAATAAAGATTTGTATAATTATTGAGGTATTTTACTTACAATTTCAGTGAACAAAAAATGGAGAAATTAAAAAATTTTTGTTGCGTCGCAACGTTGCGAACTTAAATCTCATTCGAGTGGACACTTCCGCCCCTTATCTATAAGTGCATACTGGGTCAATCTAACCCATGATGTTTTTCAAATTATTGCATTTTCGTAAAATGCATTTTTGTTTTTTTTTTTTCGTAGATATGTTTTTCGTAGTAAATGAGCCATATTTATCCGGGCCTAAATTTATTTTTTGACAAAAACGAAAATTAAATGCCGAAACATTCGTCGGTTTTTTTTTTGAAAAAGTAGAAAACCAGAAAAAAGGAAGGAAACAGGAAAAAATAGGCAAGAAGGAAAAAGCGAGGGAAATGTCAAAAATCCGCAAGGCAGCACACAAAATAAAGAATAATAATAATTATATTTATTATATTTTGTTTATATGGAATTTTTTATTATTATACTTCCTGTAATTAATTAATATTATTTGAGTGTTTGACGAACCGAAAAACAAGAATGGACAATCCGTCATGTCAAAAATAATGTCGTGGGAAATTAAGGAAAAGAATGAATAATGATAGCAACGAAGGGTGTAAACTGAACGTCATGTGCGACCATTGTGATTTATCTGATGTCTACATGCTCCATATACGCGCGTATAAGAGCAAGTAGGCATACGTAAAATGCAACACATTGCCAATTCAGTGACGACGAGGCACCGAGGGGAGTTCGATCTTTTTGTGAAGAGTTTCATCCATAGGAAAGTCGTTGGCTAAAGCTGGGCTTTCGAATTTCGCCGTAAATATTACCAGTATGTATACTTATACCGTTGACGAATTGGCAACTTTCCAACGAAGAGTGAGCATATTTATCACGTGAGAAAATCTCCGAGCACCGACAATATTTTTTTTTTAAATGGACACCCTTATCGTTTCCACTCGGAAAAACAAATCTGGTAGTTGGAATTGCTGAAATTTATCGGTGTTTCAATTCGATGGGTTGCGGGTTCGAAATATAGCGACCGTGTAGTCAAGTGTTCGAATGTGTTGAAAAAGGTTAAAAAGATACGTGGGCGTGAATAATTTTTATTACATGAGATTATTTATTAATTTAATTATACATTTTTTAAATTAATTAATCAGCCTGAATTTTTACCAGGCAATCAATTTAATGTGTACACAATACTTGAATAATAATAATAATAATAATAATAATAATGATAATAATAATAATAATAATAGAGTAAATAATAATAATTGATTGACCAGAAGGCTCAAAATTCCGATTTTTAATAGTCCGAAACTACGAATTCCATAAAAGTTTACGAAATTTGTTTGGGTTTGTTGGTTTAATTTTAAACCCTTGATTTTAAACAAACCCAAACAAACCCTCAAATTTACGAAATTTTTAGTTTCGGTATATTCAAATTTGGAATTTTGAGCCTTCTGGTCATCCGAAGTTTGGGTTTCCTACCCGACCCCGCCTCTAGTAGGATATGATCACCAGTGCAGCGATACATAGAGATATAGAGCTTTCCGTTGCTTCGAGATCGTGAGAAAAGGATTTCCAGCAGATGAACTTACTGGAAACCTACTGGAAAAATATCCAGCCCTGGAGAATTGTAACTGCATCGTAGTTTCGAAGTTGAATGCGGAAATTACCGCTGCAGTTCAAGAAACGTCGTTACAGAGGGCCAAACGTATCGTTGAAAAGCAAGATTTGGTTACGACGCGTCTTTCAGCGTTGAGAAAAACAATTACAATTGCTTTTAAAATTGATGATCCAGAGAATATAGAATTACTCGAAAAATTGAGTTGGATGGAGCTGGAAACTCGATTTGGATGAGATATTGAATATTGTTGAAAATGAAAAATAAACTATTGATTTTTGTGATATAGCCTTATTTATTGCAAATGAGTTCTATATTTTTCTATTTTTTTTATATTTCCCTGTATTTCTCTATTTTCTATATTTCTATATTTTCTATATTTTTTATATTTTTTATATTTTCTATATTTCTATATTTTCTATAATTCTATATTTTTATATTTTTCTATATTCCCTTTAGAAGGAATATATCGAATTTTCAGTCACCCTGTATTTCTACATCTCTCAGCTCTTCACCCTAAAATATATTTACCAGACGTTAACGGGCATATACGAATTCACGGTTTGACGACAAAAATACGTAGACAGTAGCGTTTCACTGAATAATAGAGTCTGAGAAATGACGATGGAGCTAAATACGCTGGAGAACGATCCGACGAAGCTCTTTTCCCTTTAGAAGTGGGAGCGAAGGGATTGACGGTAAAGAAAGGATGTCTATAAGCATTGTGATGCACTCGAGGCGAAAAGTCCCTTCCCCTAGTTACTCCAATGCTTGCCGTATCGATCGTTCAAACCTAAAAGGGCTTACATAATTTTCTATGAATAATTTCAGATGTATCCTTTGGAATCATAACGTTGATTGTACGAGACAAGAAATTAAGTACAGTAGGGTTAAAAAAAAGGTTACAGGATTTGATAAATATGGCTGGTTTATAACAAAATGTACTGTTGGGGTACAAACTACACGTATACGTAAAAATTATGGTATGTTTGTGAACAGACATGTATTTATGTCAAAAACTTTGAAGTTATTTATTTCGATAAATGATAACAATTTTTTTTATACAAATAATTCTGTTTTTCACGCTTTAATTGTTTACAAAATTTCTCTGTATGAAATTGTATTTTTATACAATTGTATACAAATACAATTTCAAATTTTATTTGATTGTATACAATTGTATACAATTGTAGAAATTTACAAATTGTATACAATCAAATAAAATTTGAAATTGTATTCGATTCTTGATTCTTGTAGACAGATGCATGTATGACAATATTTAAAGTTGTGCATTTTGTTTATTTCAAGTTATTTATTTCAATAAATAATATGATTTCAATATTATTCCAAAATTTATTTATTTTAATAAATATTATGTTACATACATACACTAGTCCCAAGAATTAAAGAATATTAAACAATTTTAGATTTTCAACAGATCGTAACTGAGAGGAAAATGGCCGTACATTAAAAAAACCAAATTATATCTTTACGTGTCTAGTTTTCGCATTCGGCCATAAAAAAATGTTGAGGTAGATTTTTTCAATGTTCTTCCCTTAAAAATATTTTGTGATATTCCGGGTCTATTTCACGAAAGGGCTTGGGTCGATAGAAAAGCCCTTCGGTCTTTCTTTCCCCTTCTTTTCTTCCCCTCTTATTTTTCGAAACCCTGCCTTTCCATAGTTCCTTTCTGGAACATAAAAACCACTTTTTCCGAATTCCAATGCAAAGAGCGTCGCTGTGAAAAATCAAATTCGAGGTTATATTGAATCGAGGTATCGTAAATATTGGAAAAAAAAACAGGTGGAAGCACATCAGCCTTTCACCAGCTTACAGTGACGTCTAATTATTTTCTAGTTTTATGGATGTTTCACTAGGTTTTATACGGATAGTACAAAAATACGAGGGAAAATCCAGAGTGCGTTGGAGACGCGTCGCAGGTGGCAAAAGGTGGCTCAGTAGGAACAAGGGGTAAAGCCATTTACTTCCGTTTCCCTGTCTTCCGAGAATCATACGGCTGTATACGTATAGGGGTTATTACGCAAAAAAGGTCTGGCGAACCCTTACAAAATGTATACGCCGTGGGCGGATGAACCTTTTATGGAAGAAAAGAGGGTGGATCGAAACAACCCTCTCCACATAGTATGACTTGCGAAGAGTTTTCTTTATTCCAACCACAGAAAAAAAAAACGTAACAATTATTTTACAATGTGGATTCGCAATTATACTATAATTGAAATAAAACGTTAAAACTAAAATGATTAAAAGAAACTTTTAAAAAACTGGAAAACGTGACAATTATTTTACAATGTGTAATCGCAATTAAACTATAATTCTAATAGAACGTTAAAACTAAAATGAGTAAAGACAATAAAAATAAAATTTTTTTTTTAACTGAAAAACGTGACAATTATTTTACAATATATAATCGCAATTATACTAAATTTCTAATAGAACGTTAAAACTAAAATGAGTAAAAATAAATCAAAATCAAAATTTCAAAACCACTAAAAATGTGAAAATTATTTTATAATGTGTAATCGTAATTATACTATAATTCCAATACACCGTCAAAACTAAAATGACTAATACGTATTAGATTTCTAATATTGGCCTTTTCGATTCTGAGCTACCATTGATAATGCATTTAGGTTTGTGTGTTAAAAATTTCAACTTTACTGTATAGTCTAACCACTGCAGTAGAAAGTGCGTTTCATTTCCGGTTGTAAAGAATCGAAACCACGAGATAACAGTCACAGAATTGGCAACATCGGTTATTACAGCTGATATTCGTTTGGTAAACAAAATCTAGCGTAACTTTAAAATGAGGTTAAATACAAGTCTCTGCAACATTTTGTTTATTGCAAATAGCAATAAACAAAATGCAAACGATGAACCATAAATTATTACACAATTTACAAATACTTAAAATCGCGTAACTTTTGTAGATTTTTTTATGAATATTCTACTTATCGTATTAAATCAGGTTATTTCAAAAAGTTTTCGACAGATGTGAAACATTTTTTTTGTCCGTTGTGGAGTAATTGTCGATTTCACTTTTTAGTTTTTCTGTTAATTAAAATGCAACATACGCATTTTATACGCGAAAAACCTGAATTTCATGAAAACCGTTCAGCCGTTTGAACGTTAAGGAGTTATAAAAATATTTGAATAATTTGCTAATCCCATGGAAACACTGCACATTTCCGAGATTAACAGGAGTCTACGCGTTAATCCAGGTACTATCTTCGTACCAAATTTAATCCCGATCCGTGGAAGCGGTTTAGGCGTGAAGTAAAGATATATTTGAATTACTTAGCTATCCCACGAGAACACTGCATTTTTTCGGGACAAAAGGCACCCCATGTATTAATCCAGGGTCTAATCTATCTCTATACGAAATTTCATGAAAATCCAAAAATTGAATTTTACCCCTCATTTTCAAGTCTTTTACAAGATGATTTATAAGTGCTTTGAAAATTCATATTTTTCAAACAAAATTTGACACACAGCTTCGTTGATATACATACAAATAAATGTTCCATCGATTTCTCCTCCTCCTCCGTTTATACTTTCAAAATTAATTTCTTTAAATAATTCCTATTTATGGGTCATCACCATAGCCCAACTCTTTAAGGGCATGACGAACATCGACATAACCTCACAAATTTTCGAAATCCGTTTTCTCGGCGTCGTTTAAGTTTACGGTGAAAAATCGAGCATCAGTCTTTGTAGAATTCATAGAGACAGAAATAGATACTTGAATTTTACGATAAAAATGTTTCGTCCTTGAGAAATTGCGATTTTTGATTTTTTAATTTCGACTATCTCTCTCGCATTTGTGTCACGTGGTACGTCTTCGACATGTCCTTAATCACTTTCTTAGAAATTCTCGTTCAAATAAATGGCCTTTTTCATAAAATGTCTTTTCATAACACGAGCATGTAATATTGATCACCGCAAATTTGAAAACTAGTCATCAGGGACCTGAAATCATACTACAATTACGTTCGATTATTGCGCTGAGTAAAAAAAAAAACGTTGGGGTTGTGAGTTAGTAAGGTGAATCGACATATGGCATATGGGGTGAAGAAGATTGCGACAACACACGCAACTCTGCGTAGCACGGAAATCGTCATAATACGTATATTGTATCGCGAAGTAATTGAAGGTGTTTTACCTATTCGTCAAATTTGGCGTCCATTCGATGAAAACAATCCCCTCTTCAACTGCTCCAATTAGCTATAATTCCCCTTTTGGGTTTTGTTCGAAAGGTCCATTTCTCTAATTAAGTGTGTGTGTCCACGTGTACATGACTATAATAACTATGTCTTGCAGCACTGAATATTTATCCAACCCTTTTGGACGCTGCACGATTTTTTCAACGATAATGTTAAAATTTAAGAAAATAAATAAATTCAAAAAATAATTTTATTCCCCTTTTATTCCATCTCTGTCTCTACGCTTTGCACCTCCAAAATCTATTTTCTTTCGCCTGCATTCGGGGTAAATCTTTTTTTTTTTGAATTCTCCATTTGAACCTTTTTTTTAAACAAAGCCATTTCATTTTTCTGTCCTTTTAATATCTATCCGTTAAAGTATCGCATCGCATGAAAACGCTTTTCCGAGATTACGATGTAATAAATTGCCCTTTTTGCTTTCACTGTGTTGCAAAGTGGTAGTAATAAATTATTGTATCGGATCAAGAGAATTTTATAGATTATATACGTATATGTATATATACAGGGTGTCCCAAAAATGAACGATAATATTGCTGGTTTTGTTAAGCCAGCTGATGACGATCTAGAAAAACCAAAGATGACTTCAGCAAATGTTTCAGTTATTGAAATAGTCGTCCTTTTTGGAAACTCGTGTAAATCACTAACTTAAGGCAAAATTTGCAAATTGCTAGTTGCTAGTTAGAGAAATTATAGACTTTCTCCAACTTTAGTAGTGCTTTAATTAGGTGGCCTCACGTTGGACTTCAATGATCGGCCACACTTGGCTACCAAGGGCCACTGGAGACATAATGAGTGTCTTCAAAGTTTCTGCATGAGTAGAAATTGTTTTTCCCATCAAAAGTATTCAGCGCAAATTAATCACTATATTTTCGCTGACTTTTAGCCATGTATGAATAAAGATAATAAATATAGTATGTAATTTTTTAAACGATTTGTTAATACAAAATACGATTAATTTTTTATTCCCTCGCATTTCTCATTCTATTTTTAACTATTCTCGAGCAATCGAATTTAAAAGTTAAAATACCATACAAAATTTGGTCCAAGGTGTTCATACTAGTCCGTCCTTATAATACTCAAACCTGGCAATCCCGATAGGATTTGTTACACTAAGGGCCTTATTTAAGGCGTTTCTTATCAGGGAATATTTAGGGAATAAAATTAACATCCCTCATTTTATGAGGGATGTTAATTTTTAACATCCCTCATTTTTCAAAATTAACATCCCTCATTTTATGAGGGATGTTAATTTTGAGACACCCTGTATATAGTATATATATATATCGAAGAATGTTTATCTTTCAGTGCATCTTAAGTGAATGAAGTAATCTTGGGAACTATTCGGATTGAAAGCATGTATTGAATCACGTTTACCATCGTACTCGTAGCCGAAGCTATAAAAATCGACTGCACACAAAATGACCTCGTATACAATAGCATACAAGGAAAATAAAGATGCCCTGCACAGAGTACTTTCGTTCTCGTGCAGTGATGATTGCGAATAATTTTCACCACTCAAAACAGTTTTTCCGCTAGTTAAAAAAATATTTGTCTCTTAGATTTCCATGAATAACAACATATCGAAAAATGAACGAAATGGGAAAGGGACAACGAAAACGGTTTCCTTGCCAGTATTATCATTAAGCCGAAAATACGTGATGGAGGATTCAACAAAGAAACTTTTTTCTTCGTCAGACTGCAACAAAAAAATCGGGTTGTTAATATATTTAAAAAAATCAATATCGACATACTTTCACCCCGCAAATATCAATAAAATATCCATTTTCCTTGAAGCTTCACAAAAAATCGTCAAAAATGGGAAAAAGAACGTTTTTCACTTTTCTTCACCGAAAACTTGAGGCTTCGTCGTAAATTCAGTGATATTCGATCTTCCATGAAAAAGTTGCTTTGTCTCGAATTTTTTTTTTTAGAAAAGCAGCATTAAGCCTATGTTTGAGATTCCTTAACAGCCATCCTTTTCAATTTCACCCACTCGATCTCATAAATTTAAATTTGGTGGAAAAAAAATGTATTTCTTTTTCCCTTTGCCATCTCTCAGCCTACACCAGGCGGAAAGGAAAAAAAAAACGATTCATAGGAGGCCGTGCCTTTTACTGGTCCTCTTTCATTTCCACATCTAAAACCGCTACTTTACCATATTTATATTTACATATATCTACACATATACCATATTCAAAAGCACTGCGTTATATGTGGGCGTTGGGAAGCACCAGGGAGCTTTTAAAGGCGCAGACAGTCTTTCGAGTATGGGTATGCATTACCTGTAATATAAGAGAGAGATTGACTACTATGTATACATATCCTCATCGTGACGATTAGTAGAGACTAAAAGAGAAGAATTATAGCGATAGGGAGCAAAAGTACTCGTCTAATTCTGGAAATGATAAATGTTTGTACACACAAATTTAAATATCTTGTATGCTCAAAAAATAGTTTATTTTCTTTTTAACCTAAAAATACGTGAAGCCTTAATTTCAAGCAGCATATCTTATTAAAAAAATGTCACCTTTGGCAGTTACATTACAAAAAAAAACCACGGGGTAAAAAATTGACGAAACGAGCAGTCTAGCCCATATAGGGTAATTTATCCAATTATTGACACGTCAAGGTCGACCGTGAAAGAAAATCGTAAAAAGTAACCATAATTGGTGCAGTGCGAAAATAAGGTCACTTTACCATATTACCGTGACGACTGTATTGGGGTTTTTAAATTTCTGAGATTTTAGCACTTATCATGATTGCTTAAAATCTTTATTAACCCAAACAAAGTTTAAGCACTTTTACTGATCTAATAAAAAGGGAAAAAGTGGTTACTCATACTTTTAACAGCTGCCACTCCACGGAAAATTGGCAGGAGGTCCTTCATAAAAATAAGGGCTTGCAAAGTTTCACTTGAGTCTTTCCTTATCAGGGAAACCTCAAATCAGCCTTTAAAGGCCCTAATTGTGGCAAAATATACCGAGCTTGTCACAATTCATGCTATTTTGATTACTAAATTGGATTACTCGATAAGTCAAAATAGTATAAGAACCTGAGGACTCTAACAATTAATTATAATTTACATTTACAAATCTTTCAAAAAATTACATACTATTCTTATCACCTTTATCCCATTAAATTTTTTTGACATTTTTACTCTCTAATTTCCGCGGATTACTTTCAATAAGAAAAGTGATATCGTCTAAAGCACCCTAGTGTACATATCCATTGAAAACTTACTGGGCCACCATGGTTGAAAATCCTCAATAAAATACCTCAAATGGCCCTCAATATCAAAGTGTGAGCGGCCATTGAAGTTCCATGTGAGGCTACCTGATCAGGGCCCTAATTAAGTTACGTGAATTCCACATGGGCTCCACCAAAACCCTGATTCAAATTTCTTAAACCATTTTTTTTCGTACACTGCTCGTAATGATCATGTGAGGGTTATTTTCAATCACTTCTTTTTAAAAATTTATCAACTTTTCTATATCGTAAAATACGAAATAGGACAACAAAAAAATACGAAAAAGGGGCAGTCGTTTGGATCATTTTGAACGACTCTATATTTCTATACTCTGTGTTAAGAGATATCTATAGACCCAATGGCATATATTTTTTTCATTCTACCCAGGGAACTTTTTTCGTCCAGAAGAGACTGAATTGCATGTGTGCCGGCCACAAGTAGCAGACCCTGGAAACAAAAGTCCTCTTTCGCTCTCTTCCACTGCTTCTCTCTTTCTCTCCAACAATGGCTTAACGCAAGAACAATGGCCGTTTGTCTCGCTTGAGATTCAAAAGGAATCGAGATCTTTGGCCCCTTCTCCGCCTCTTTTATGCTATATCCACGTTTCCACAGTGATTTCTCTGCGTATTGGTCTGCCAATTCATCTTTATATTTCCGCGACTCATTCTTCTCACATACGATAAGTTTCCATGTGCAAAAGCCTCGTGTCTTTGCCTGCCACAAAACTGTGTCGAATTTCGATCTCATGCCCCTCTGAAGATGATGACGTCACCTTTCCTTCAATTTTTCCCGATACACCAATAGGCCTTTTCATATTTTCTCGTTTGTATGGATGTGCTTATAAAAACAAAAATTAAGAGTTCGGAGTAAATCCTTCAAACGAAATGATGGACTATGGATAACAAGAAAGAGATCATTTTCCATTAGGGTTTTCGATAGGGCCTGTGAAAAATATAAAATATAAAACTTTACTTAAAAACTTGTAGCCCAAGTTATGCAAATAAAACTGTATTATTATTATTATTATTATTATTATAAAACTTTACTTATCCGACTTTAATTAACAGACTTATTCAACGAATCTGAATCTTTACTTCGAATAAGATAATTAAAAACGTTATTCTTACTCTTGAATAATTAATTCACTCAATGTGCAAATTTTTTTCCGACCGTGAAAATTACAGGCTAAGCTACGAACTGACGAAGTTCATTTCTGGGGTCCGAGAAAAATTGGAATCCGGTGACCCACTGGACTGCGAATATCCCAGTTAAGCCGATTACTGTGAGTTTTACTGATCAGTATAAATACATTCAAAGCAATTCAGTTGAGCACCAAAATGCAAAGCGCAGATAAGTAAAGGGCTTTGTGAAATTTTAAGTAATAATTGAATGCATAAAAGTGTCCTAAAATATAGATTATTTTGAGGGGATTCGACAATCAAATAATAACGTAAATCAATCGATTGAAGACCTAGATATTGCAGTATTGAATTAACCTTTCATATCATTGCTCGCATGAATTCAATTATGACAGTCGCCAATTATTTATTCGATTTATTTTAATATTTATTATTTATCATAATGAATAATAAAATGAATTATGGTAAAAGTGTTTATTATTCCTAATTATAATTCGTAATATTTATATTTATAATAATCAATAATCAATAATAAAATAAATAATAAACGGAATGATCCAAGTTTACTCTTGAGGGTTAATTTTTCAAAAAAAGAAAAAAAAATATATATATAAAATAAACGTTTAACCAATTTTAAGATTTCGGACAGAAAACTTATTATATTAAAACAAAACATAGCCTACATTGCTCGGGAATACTGTACTATCTATCAATTATCGGAAACATTTTTTAAATCAGATTAATTTGATCAGTAATTCTACAGATTGACCCCTACAAACCCAAACAAACAACTATACGCCTTTTTTACATTGGTTTCAATTTATTTTAAAAATTCTACAGTATAATATTTATTTTTATATCTACTGCACAATCACTTAATCTAAAGTTATTTACTGTTCAGTATTTTTAAATAATTGAATTTGAATAATTAATAAGCATTAGTGTTAAATATAATTACTTCGAATATATTATTGCTTATTGTGGTTATTAATTATTTTAAAGGGAATGATTTCGGGTTCTAAAATATGAAATGTTTAGCCACACTGACAGGATACCTTTCGATCATTTGGTAACTTCGCCCTCGTTATGAGTAGTTTGCAGTTCTGTTCGGCTGCTTGTACGAAAATATCGGGAGTGTGCACATAATTGCCGGAGTTATCGAAGCCTAGACCCACTTCGAGGTTCCAGCAACATATTGCATGGTTTGCACCGTTTCATATATAGAACCCTCATCAGGGGTAGTTTCGCGCTCCCGCACACAAAAAAAAAAACATGCTAAAGGGAAAGCTTCGTGTTGCAGAAGCTCTCGGGCGCCCACGTTTCCAATTTCGAGGGAAAAGCGCTCGAGGGCAAATACGCACAAGGGTGAAATAGGCGCCAAGGCACTCTCAGTCAGGAGCACTTCTCCCTTCGGATTTTTTCTCCCCGTTTTTTTTCGTATATTTCTCTTTCGTCTCTACCTCTCACACTTTAGGGCTGCTCTTCCCTATTATTTCCTATTTTTTTTTTCTGCCTTTCCCTCTTACTACTGTATATTCTGCACTCTTCATTCCACCCTTGCTGTTTTTCTCTTCTCACCGTTAACTACAGTCACAGACGTTCACAGGGTGACCGGAAATTCGACCTATTCGTTAAAAGGGGTCGTTCCCAAAGGTCATTGGAAACTAATTATAAACTCCATCAGCTAACGGTCAAAAGTGAGTAGTTATAGAGTTTCTATGGGTTTACCATATTTTTAGAAATTTTTAAACTTGTTAACAAAAGCAAATAATTTGAAAAAATTCATGCCCGAAAATTGTATTATCTTAGGAATAAAGATTTGACATTTGAGGTATCGTTGGATGGATATTACAAAATTGATGAAATTCTTGAAAATTTGCAGACATTAATTATTGCAAAACGAATGTAGCTAAGTTAACGCAAATTCGAAAAATATTATGTCATCACGATTTAAGACGATCGATTAATTGGACTAAGCTTCATATAAATAGACTGCGTTATCGCATTTGACAGTAACTTATAAAATAATCAAAGATTTATTTCGAAGATTGTTTAATCAATTAAGCAATCGTTGAAAAACTGAATATTTATCGATTTTTTTTTGGGTAATTATTAATAATAATAAGATTATCTGAACGTACAAATTACATTTAAGAATTGAGACTTTTTTGTTAGATAGTTGGTTCAGATGGAAATTTCCTGACGAAACCTCAGTCAAGCACATGTATTTGAATTAAACTTCGATTATTATTGAAAATGAAAAAGAAAACAATTTCAAGTATTAATTTTTACTATTAAATCAATTTTTCGTCTTTTTCGAATAAAAATCAATTAAACAGAGTGGAGGATTTTTTAAAATGTCTTTTTTTTTTGACAAGCCTGAAGCTTTCTAAAAATAGTAAAACTGTCATAACTCGATTTTGGTCCTTGGTTGATGGGATTTAATTTGATCGAAATAACCTCTGGAATGACCCCTTTCAAGGGATTGGTCGAATTTCCGGTCACCCGGTATATGTATATGCAGGCACTCGCCGAAGACTCCCTCGCCCTTCAATCTCATACTCACCTTTCGACTAGCTTGCCACGTTTCACCCTCGCGGTAGTAAGGCTCTGAGAACATCTCTCTATAATTGCAGTATGACTTGTACGACAGACAGATACCGAATTTTTTTTTCAAATGTTCGCAGTTCATAGATGGCGTGTGTATGATAATGAAGCCAAAAGATGACATGTCCCGGAGTTTTTATAAATTACAGTTTTTAACTGTACCCAAGTACAGCTGGAGTAGAGATTTTTCAATTTTGAGCAAACAATGTTGGCCCAACTTTGAAACATTGGAATTATGGTGAAAACAACGATGGCTGTTTCTCATTTTTCATACGTAAACAATGGCGAACAATAAATTCCATTTCTCGCCCAGATTATAGCTGGCACTTGATTTATAAACTTTTTAGTCTTTAATATATAAAATATAATAATAATAATAATAGTATATAATATAATTATTATTAATATATTATCCATAAATCATAACTAATTAACAATTAATTAATAAATGTGTCTATTCACTATTTAATTAATACCTAACTTATTTAACTAGTTAATTCAAATTTCGATATTAACTAAATAGTGTCCTGAAAAATGTTATTTTTGGGTTTACTTGCATTCGAAGAAATCCAAAACTGATTTAGACATTTTTATGATGCAGTTCTTATGAAAAACGTACGTACGATTGAAATATATATATATATATTTTTTAAATATTTTTTTTTATATAGAAAAATAATTTATTGATAGAAATATATAATATATAATTTATCGATTGAAATATATAATAAATTTTCAAAATTCACACGACTGGACGTAAATGTCTTGTGCGCACACGTGTATGTCAACACGTGTATAAATCAACACGCGCTGCTATATACTCTCGAGAAAAGTATACAGGGAAACTCGCTATCATTCCCATATACTAGCTTCGAACAGTCGAATGGACGGTTTTCAATAATGATGATCTCGATTGACGCTGCGATCCCCATAATGGTACCGAGTCTATTTCGCGTTGAATCGTCCAGAGTTTCACTGAGACTTTGTATACGTTTATATACTGATACACGAGGCTCTGAAGCTTTGGTGCTACTTCGTGATCAATTGTGCCTCGATGTATATTGGTTCACGGGTAGATACGTACACTACATTCACGTAGGTAATCCTTTGTATTTTCCTGTCAGGTTTATTGGAAGCAGGTCGAACACGTGCTTCGAGAAAAAAGCGTTTCTCCCTCAATTTTGTATTGAAGAAAACCCATCGCTTTTTGAACAAATAGTGTATTTATTTTTCCTCGACAATTCAAATAATTTAACGTTAATTTAAAAATTCGTTTTTCATATTTTATTGATCGACATATATTTGGAGTACTCCAGTCATAAACTTAACGAATATGTATAACAAATCGAAACGAAAGGGTGACCGGTAATACGACCTATTTTTTTTAAAGAGGTCAACCTAGAGATTATTTAAATTAAATTAAGCCCTATCAACTAGGGATCAAAGTTGAGTTGTGACTGATTGTCAATTATGATGGTTATACGATTTATTAGAAATTTTCACGCCTGTCACTGAAAGAAAATAAATTAAAAAAAAACTGAATATTCAATTGATTTTCTGAAATCTGACAAATGAATAGCGATTTTAAATGCCCGAAATTTGTATAATTCAGAAATAAAATAATAATTTACAGATCTTAAATTTCTGTGGTTTTGCAAATTTTGCCATGCATTTTTTAAAATGTTACCATTGCTTGTCAGATTTCGAGAAGTGTCAAATGAATAAACAGAGTGAAATATATATTTTTTTAAATTATTTGATTTCGTTCCATCGTCAGTCTGAAAATTTATAATAATCATGAAGTCATAATGACACATTAATTACTCGATTTTTATACATAAATGACGGGGCTTTATTTGATTTTAAAAAACCCTATAATGACCCCTTGCAAAGATAAATTTCTGTCCATGCTGTATATATGTTCTAATTACTTTTCTATTAGGCTCTTTTTAAGCAAATCCCACTATCCCTCACGCAATGAGAGTCGAGATGATTTTAGGCTCTTTATTTGCTGTGACGTTTCAAGGATGATTCCGAAGCAATGAAATATCGGGTCTCTAATTTATTTATTGATTTTTGTAAATATACAGCAAACGTGTGAACTGCTATGAGACTTTGAAGACTGTATTATTTCAGTGACCGAAATTCTCAAGTTCTGATAATCACAGTGGATCAACTTGGTTTATGGACACATCTTGATCGATATGCAAATTTGACTGCGGTGGCCACAAATTGCGAGGAACGTAAGAGAAATAAACGTCATTTACGTGCCTCGCCTGGTCCTTAATCTCTATGGTAATTTAGACGAGTATGCATGTTTAGGTCGCAGGGATACTTGGGCGTTAATCCAACGGTTGAATGGTCTCATCTCTGTGGACGACAGAATTTTGGCTACGAACGGAATAAGCTCTAGATTGAAATTATATCTCATTGCAATACGCCGCATTTTACGTACATAAATCTGTCAAGTAACAGATTCATAGATTTATGGATGATCATCTTAAAATCATTAAGGTAGCCTGGAACTCAGAAAAAGGACAAGTTACGAATTTGGTTTTTTTTAATATTAAGATGATGGAATAAAAATTCCCATTCGTGAATTTTATTTTTCAGTATCTTTATTATGATTTTTTTTTAACATTTGTAGGCCAGTGGCGATCCACTCAGTTAGATAATTAAAGTATTACTGAAGGGATCCAAAAAAATCGCCAAAATTCTTCAAAATTTGAGGAATTTGAGTTCTTGATAGAATTATAATATTTGAATTGGGTCAGAATATTTCACTAAAAAATTTCGTCCTTATAAACATAGGAATTTGACTACCTCAACGACGAAATTTTTTAGTGAAATATTCTGAGCCAATGCAAATATTATAATTCTATCAAGAACTATAATTCCTCAAATTTTGAAGAATTTTAGCGATTCCTTTGAACCCCTTCAGTAATACTTTAATTATCTAACTGAATGGATTAATTGTTGTGGATCACCCTGTACGTATAAACTCAATTTCCATGTGCATTACTAACGCCCATTTACGTTGACGCAAATGTGCCTAATTTATAATAGTGCGTAATACGGTACTACGTGTGAATGGTACCTACAAGCGATTGGGTGTTGCCCCATGATCGAAGATGACAGCTCTCGATAATTGACTAAGCTTGCTCTCCGAAAATTTCACACTTCGTTTATTACTCTTGTTTTCCATCTAACCACGTGTTTTTAATTGATTAATAATCATACATGATTCGTTTTATATAAACTAAAGTAATAAACTTAACATTTTTATTTAATTGAAGTAAAATAACTCTGGGAAAATGACAGTACTAATTTTAAGGACACATTGTGGAAAAACTATGATGGAAGAACCATTTTAATAGCAAATTAAACTTGAGTTACATTTGTTATCAAACTAACAATGAGGACTTTTAAAATCAACAAATGTAGTCATATCAATCATTACAAAAGATATTACAGTTGGCGATCTTCCCAATCTCCCAGGATGTAATGGCCATCGTGGGGAGATAGCCAAGACCTTTTTTCTTCGTTTTTCTTTCATAATCTTTGGTCTTTTAAACTTCTCGTCTTTTTCTGCCTTCACGTTTTTTTTTTCTTTTTTTTTTTGCTTTTTTCTATGATCTTCAAATGTCTTTTCGTTTGCAGACGTTTTACTCACTTTCTTATTTTTTTTTTTTTGTAGAACGAATTAACTAAAACTTGTTGCCAGCCATGAAAAGAAGCAAATTAAACTTTTCATAATTCCATCTGTGTCTACGATGGCTCGACATTTTTCAAGAAGACGTTTGGCCCGCGAGGACACCTGTCCTGGACTTTGGAGACCTTACCCTAGTTTGGAGAAATATCATTATTCGTGTATATACTTTTTATTCGTTGTATGATGGAAACGTATCGGAAACTGATGGAATCGACAAAAGTGTCGATCTTGAACCTTTCCATATAAACTTGATGATAGGTACAGAATGCCTTCACGTATGAACCATATATGGATGTATATGTGAAGTTTGGAAATGACTTGTGTATGTACAGTTATAACGATATAAACGACAGGAAATAATGAAATGCTTGGAGACAGAATGTCGGAGTGCACGATCAGATTTTACGAAATAACCTTCGTAATTTCATTATTTTTCCAACTACATCGTTGCAATCGTCAAGATTGGTACAGCGAATAGTGTAGCTTCCTGTTCGCTTTTATGCATGTTCCTCTAGCTTCCATCGATTACCTCTACTCTGCACCCTATTGCGTTCCAATCTTTCCCTCACATTTTGGTAAATACCCTGAACAGAATATTTTTTTTTTTTTTCAAAAGCAAGAAAGAATCGGAATTCGTTGAAAATATACTGTACTGGAAAAGATTAACTTTATGATTAGGAAGTGGATGATATTTTATCACTGTATGGATATTAAAAAATTGTCGAACTTCTTAATAATTTGAGGAATAATTCTTTATAGAATAATAAAAGATTAACGATTTTAGAATTATTCAATAATTTTGTAATTATAAACATAGGAATTGAGCAAGGTCACTTATGGGAAAACAACTAACGCAGACCTCCAGTGCTCAATAAACAATTTGCGTGAAACATTTATTTTAAAGATAAACTAATGAGCAATCATTCTAAATCTCAATAGATATTGAGTTTTTGTATAATTATCGATAATGATAAGATGTACTTTTAATAATATTTTTAATTAATTTTAAAGAAATTTTTCTGTTCAGTAGTTGCAATGGATTTACAGTCACTGAGAAAACCTCAAGCACATTAAAATATCGTCAAATTTCACTTCAATTATTATTGAAAGTGGAATATTAACATTTGTCGATTTTAATTTATTATTTAATGAGCTATTTATGAGGTCAAATTTGTACGACTTGATCTAGACATAAATCCACTATTCCCCCTTTTTGGACTAATTTTTTGCTTCACAGTTTGTCCAATTATATTTTGAGTTTAATATTATTTTGTGATTTCAGGTTATTTTAGTTATTTTTAGTTATTTTAAACCCACAATTCGATAGTTATTTTACATAAAAACATTTTTTTTGAACTTTAATTTAAGTATCCAATAGCTTTTGGTAACAAGCTTTTTTCGTATGATCAACTAACGTATACGTGCTTTTTCGTCGTCGCAAAGATGGGAGTGGCTCGAGTACTTTGGAGACGTCTAGGATGAGTTGTTTAAAAAAGTAGCACTCGAGACATCAAGCGTATCGTAAGATCTTTATCATCAACTAGACTACTGTAGACGATATATACGGAAACACCCTCTAAACTTCCGGTGGCTAAAAGTTCCCTTCGTCATCAGATTTCCTCGAACCCTACCAAGTTTGAAGACCTCCTTCCTCGCTTGCTGAGCTACCTACGTCTTCACTTTTTAGACGTCACACTATAACCACCCCAGGATGCATTAGCTCTTCCTTGCGATTGTATTCTTGTTGGATTCTCGTACGATTATTCATTCGTGAATTTCTAACGTTTTCAGCTACTGAGCTCCGCCTATCCAAAGTATGAGGTTAAAGTTCGCAACGTTGCGACGAAAATAATTATTTTTTAATTTCTCTATTTTTTTTCACTGCTATCGTAATAAAAAAGATCTCAGTAAATGTACCAATCTTTATTGTGATAACCTAAAATTCAAATATGAAAAAAACATATTTCGCCAATTAATAGATCTATGGAAATAAAAAAATGAGAAAAGAAATTTCGTTGCGGTGCAACGATGCGAACTTCAAGTCCATTCCAAAGTAGGTACATCAGTGTATACGAGAGCCATGCATGTGTGTGTCTGAGTCAAAATTTTCGACCTTAGTATGACTCGTAAAAAAGGCTTTCTCAACCAAATCAAGATCGATATTAGTGGCTTATCAGGTACTCATCCGAGGCTACAATATTTGGAATATCCACACTTCAGGGTTTCTGATGAACCTCTGAATGCCAGATATTGGTCTTTTTTACTAAAAGGAGGCCACTGAGGAAATTAAACCTCAGATGGCCCTACTTTGAGTGCTCATACAGACCCTACTAGACCTTCTTTCGACCTAGCACAGGCACATTGTAGAACCTCCAGACCCTCCATTCAGCCTAACAGTATTGGTAGCAAAGAGATATAAAATGATTCTTCATACACTCGTGACACCATATTTTTGTTTGTGCATTTATTACCGAACTCAAAATGCATACAAATAAAAAAGATTTTATTTTAAATTGACCCTTATGGGTCATTGAGAAAAATTCATTTATCGTACCCATCTTGCTGTAATGAAGTATTGATGAATGAAATTTCACGTTTGGGCTTGAAAAAGATTGCCTAAAGTTGGGCATCGGATTCGAGGTCAAAAATAGGTTAAGGAGGACTACGTTCCGCTGGTTTCACTACAATTGGGAGTTGAAAAGTTTGGAAGGAGTAACAGAGGCTACACTGAATCAGAGCCCTCTTCAAAACAATAAATTGGAGAAGAGGGCTTTGGTAGATTCGACAAAAGAAATAGGTCCTGCGAGGTTCAGAGAAGGCTCTACATTTTCACTCGGGTGTGGTGATTGATATAATAAGCACGCCGTGATACTTTGTGATACGATCTACTGGAGGAAGATCCAGTTATTATTATTTACTGCACGTCCAGGCTGACCTAAAAAGTAAGCTGTAAAAGAATATTCAAAATGTTTCAAATTAGTCGTCGAGAAGAACTTTGTTACGTTTCTCATGTACTCGCAATTAGCAAGCTGTTTTTTTTCTTTTTTATATCGTTTGAGATTTACTGCTAAACAGTACACGAATAACCCACTAAATATTAATCAAAATCCATAACATTGTGATCAAAAGTTTGAAATGTGCTAGAAATATCAGTTACGAAGGTTCTGGTAATCAAAATATAATCAAGCTAGTCTAAAAGGTTCTCGATTGATTAGAACAAATTTTAAGGAGGACATATACGGAAAAGAAAAACCGAATAATTGATCGAACTAGATTTAAAAAAGTACAATTATAAATAAAATAAGAGTGGGGGCAAATAATAAAGGGGAACAAAAAATAGGTGGCTTCCAGTGAAGCCATGACCTTCGTCAAATCGTAAAAGAATCACGTTTGGATTAATTCGAATTTAAGAAAAATGTTATAAGTTCATTTTAATATATATTTTAATACGAATTCTCTGCATACGGATTAACCATCGATTTCTCTCAAGCATAAATTTAATTTTCAAAAAAACTGCAAGCGTTTGGGAATATGGAAAATTGTTTTCTGAGCGAAAAAGAAAACAATGTAAAGTTAGAATGTGATATCGTTATAAATGTCAACTATATCATTCAATTTAATGCATCCCTTGAATAAATAAAGGAGTGCCGCATCCAGCAATTTTTTAATTTTCCATTTACTAATTGTTACTTCTGAACATTTCGCATTAAAAAGAATTTTTTTTTTCATTGCAATCAGTAAACAGCTCTCGAGTGATCTACAAACCAGCTTTTGCTATCCTTGGCTTTAAAGGATGGATTCATTTGAGATCTATCTCCGCTGATGAAAAAAATATATTTTATAATTCTTCGTATCATATATACGAGTTTGATTTTTTTTTTAATAAGCCTTACAAAAGCTTCTTTCATCTAAAAATCCTTGACAACCTTGAGCAGAGATAATCAACTAAAAGTTCTATGTCAATTAAAATTTTGGACTCATCTGAAGTGAGCATAGTTTTATATATAGAACACTGCTTAATCTTCCTCAGTTCTCTTTGATCTCAATCCCTCCGGCGTTAGAACATCCTCCCCATCGACTCCTGAATTTCACCTTTCATCAGGCCGGACCCAATCGCGATCTTTGCGTTGGTCACCGTATATTTGGATTTGCAAATAATTAGCTGGCTGCAGATGAGTTGAATAAAGTTGTTTATTCGTGATAAGAGAATACTTATCAAGCATAAACAACTACATGTACTTTCGATCAAAATTACATCGTCTATAAATTGCTCAGAGAGTCTATCTATGTCCTCATTCATCATTAGAAATGATATCAGAAATGTAAAAAAAAAAACTATACGTATTGCAAAATTCATGCAACACGATTGTTTAATTATCTGTTTATTCATCGTTGTAAAAATACCTTTGGCAATTCGTCCGGAACTTTGCCCATCCAGCTGAGCGAGAGTATGTTGCAATCACACTTGGCGTTGTTGTTCTTCTCAAAATGCAAATGCATTGTTGTGCAGTTACCTCAGACAGGCCCATCAAACAAGCTCGATTTTACTGTCGCCTCATTCATACAAATTCCACGAGTAAACTTAAGATCTTGATAGTTGTTTCATTCGCCAGAATTGTTCCAAATGTGGGCACATAGTCCCTTTGTTTGTTGCTGTTGCAGACGAAACGTTATTCGCTTATGCGGTTGAACGCAACTTGAAGTTTTTGGTTTCTAGGCTTGATAGCTTGAATTCGATGCACGTGCACTCGGTAGGAAAAAGAGATGAAAAAACGATTGGTATAATTATCGATCGATGGAATTTCGACTCAACTCGTTAAATCGATTCACAAATTTTGTTTCTTTTTAAATGTATTTTTTATATTATTATTATTATTATTATTATCTTGCTGTTTATCGTTTTTTATCGGTTGTTTATTGTTCAGCGTTTCTTCCGATTTTTTATATTGTTCAGCATTTCTCAGTTGGTTCTCTACTGTTTAGCTTCACTTCCGGTTCTGGTTTTTGTGACAAAATTTCGACTCTCGCGATACACGACATTCAGGCATAATCGAACTTTTATCAAAAGTAAGTTTTGTTGCTTTTCTTCAACCACGAATATTTCCCACGTAGCTATCAAAAAATGAATATATTTTTTTTTTGTGGAAGCTACGTGACGTTACGACGATTCGCAAAGCTTCCGAGCACTTAACGGTCATTTGTTTTTTAAGCCTGACGCCATTTTTCCCTTTTCGCTGTTGTTCGTTTTGCCGCCCCACGAGTATCGAGAACTTATTTACAACCGAACGAAAAGCAGCATCGATAGTTAGTTCGCCGCACACCGAGCAGCCCGAGGATGTTGAAACTTTGTGAGCTTCTGGCGCGGCCGAATATGCCACTGAAAGCTCGCTCGTGACACGAGGAGCTCTACGTAGACTCCTCCCCACCGGCGCTTTCAACCCAGTTTATTGATTATGTTTTTGCAGCTAAAGTGACCCCTGACGATAAATTCACGTACCAACGACATCGAGATGCAAGCTCTTCGTCGACTCTTGGCTTTCCCGATTACTAAAGTATCTATATTGCTCGATCACATTTTATCTCATTACGAAATGCAGTATTTTTTTAAGGGGTAAAACACGACTAAAATTTTGAGAAAAACATTGATTTTTTAATTCCTTACACAATTCTTCGAAATCGTATAAAAAAATATGCATCCATCGACAATTGAAGGTAAACAAAAATTTCAAGCATTCAAGTGCTCGAAAACTTCAAACTTTTTCCGAAATCACATTTTTCAATCTTAGCGAACACTTCGATATGTGGATCAGTTTAGAATTTTGACATAGCTTCATAATTATGACTTTTATAAATGTACGTGGAGATTTTTTCGAATCAATGCAAACTCTTCATTTTATAAAAAATATAATGTTTGGTATTTTGACAAAAAATTGAAATTTGTCGAACATCGATCATTTTTATTACATTTGAGTACATAAAAAGAACGTTCGTTCGTCTATAGCTAAAATATGTAGATTTTTTATTTATTTTGTTTTCTGTTCGAGATCTTAGATCTTGCGAGAAAATTGTCGAAGATTTATTATCTCGCCGCCTTTTTGTACAAAAATAATTACAAAAATGTCTATGCTTAAACATATGCTAAATAATCCTTTTAACGAGAATTCCCATTCTTGTTTTATTATACTTGCAACAAAACATCACTACAGGTCGGTCTTCTCTTCGGTCGTTAAAGTGCTGTTATTCCTTAATGACTCCTTCTCCAATAAACACTCCATATTTTTCATTTTTAGTCATATTGTTTTTTTATATCTTCCTTAATTGTGGACAGAAAAAAAAGTTTTATTTTTAATATTTTTTTAATGATCTTGGGACCATTTCATTGATTTGATTTAGTTTTTATATTATTTATATTCATATTGACATAATTGCAATGGACATGATCAGGATACAGTTTCATGACGTTGATTTAGACTTACATATTGTTTCTTCTTTCGGGATGTGAAATGAGTAAGTAAACTACGGACATTCGTGCACAATGTACAACAATGTACAACGTACAACAATGTAGAAAGCTGGAGGTGAATTTTGATCCGCACTAGCTCATTCAGTTGAGTCGGGAACTTCATCGACAATTCATGACCTTTTTCAATTGTGGAAACGAAAATGAGAAACGTGATTGTTCTATCGATCAATCGTTCATTCTACTATTTTTTATAACAGCATTTTGTTATTCTTGCAAATGATTCGAGTTGATATCCATCACATTGTATAATAATATAATAATGGTATAAAAACTGAGCTTTTGAAATCGATGTCATTAATTTTTTATTCGTTATACAATTCTTCCATTTTCGCCTGTTTTCTTTACTTATTCCAGCTGTTTCGTATTTATAATATATGTAATTATTATTTTTATAACTGAGAATATGATGTACAAAATTTGAATTATTCTGTATTTTAAAAAACAACTTTTTATTTTAGAGGTACGTTGCGGATTGACAGAAATTTGCAGATTTTCCTAAATTTGTTCAATCTTGCTTATCGACTGTTGGTTATAATATTCGAATGAAAAAATATTTTTAAGGACATGCATCATATATCCCGTCGGTAAAAATCGTACTGCCAAGTTCTTTCTTAAACGGATCATATTTCGGATAAAAAAGAAATAGCAGATGTTCTCGATTCAACAAGTATACATACATAACAAATATTTCTTCTTTTTTTTCTGAAAAATCAACTATTTCATAAATTCTCGAATATCTACAATTCAAATCTCTTTCGTTTTCACCGCCGCTCGGTCGGTATGACACTTGTCCTCAATGTATATTGAAATTAAATACGAATGCGGTAGTATGCGGTGATCAGGATAAATGAAAGATATTATGAAATAATCTAAATACAAAGTTTCAGAAATTAGAAAAAGCACTTTCAATTCTAAAAAGTTTGTCCAGTATATATACCGACGGAGCAAGTAAAACTGCCAAGAAATAAACGTAAGCGTTTATACGTTTATTATCCTAAATAACGATTCTCGAAATTAAAGTACTTTCTGACATTTTTCTACTTCCGGTGACTCACAAGTCAATTTAAGTCCCGAAAATTTTGTATTTATCGGAGTTTGGATATTATCATCGCCTAACTTCATGTTGCGTCTGGTAGGGGTGCGCCTCCAGTGGCAAGAGAAGGAATCTTCTCGAGACATTTTTTGGTTACTTTTGTGCGGCCGCCATTGTGGACGCGTGTGTCGACATGAGAAGATATATTTCGGATCTCGTTTCATTCTGGTACTACTTTACACTCAGCCCGTGCTTGTCACGACTCAGTCACGAGTTTTTTTGTTTTTTGAATGAAATCTAACGACGTTACGTTGTGAACAAAATGGATCATAAAGCTGAACAGGAGGACGAGATCGAAGCTTTGAATTCCATTTACTGCGGCGAACTCGAGAGTGAGTGTTGTCTTTTCGCGAACGAAACATAACCTCCAATGTTGAATCTTACGCCAGCATTGGCACTCTTGTCTTAGAAATTCTACCAAGAATTTTTCATCGCCATTTGTCGACAAAAAACATGCTCTTTCATATTTCAGTTTTGGAAACAGTGCCTTATTATAAATTCGTACTTCCGATAAAGTCCGAAGAATACGAGCCGGAGTCCCAGAATGGACTCTCGTGCAATTTGGAATTCACTTACACTCCCAAATATCCGGAGGAACCTTTGTTGGTTAGGATCGAAGATCCGGAAAACTTCGAGGATGGCGATGAAAACAGGCTCAAGGAACATCTGGCCGAACAGATGAACGAAAACTTGGGAATGGTTATGGTGTTTACCTTAGTCAGCGCTGCTCAGGAGTGGCTCAACGTACAGTGGGACAGAATAAAACTGCACAGAGAAGAGAAAGCGGCAAAGAAATTGATCGAGGAAGAAGAGGAGGAAATGGTAATACTATATATATAATAGAGTTTTATTTGCATAACTTGTAAAAAGTTTTTTACAAATTCTCTTTCCTTACAATCTATCTCGTTCGCGGACTTACATTCAACAACTTGCATCTAAAATTCTAACCTATATCCTAACCGCTACTGATCATTATCGTACTCATCTTTTTCTTTTTCTTCTTTTTTCATTTTTGCGCATAATGTCTCTATTTCTTTGTAATATCGGCAAATCCCCACATTTATTTTCCCGCTTAACATATTTATTAACTCCCCCTTTATCGCCACCTCGTCCACTCCTCCGCTTCTTTCCTTGCCTCTTTTGGCATCGAAATGGTAATAATATTTTATTGACTTTTTTCATCTATACGGGTTCCTTCTCTTTTAAGGACGTGTCGAAGACGTACTACGTGGCACACGAGTGCAAAAACAATAGTCGAAATTTTTAAATCGCAGTTTCTCAAGGACGAAATTTTTATCGCAAAATTCAAACATCTATTTCTGCCTCTATGAATTCTACAAAGACTGATGCTCGATTTTTCGCTGCAAACTTAATGGACTCTGAGAAAACAGATTTCGAAAATTTGTGAGGTTATGTCGATGTTCGTCATGCTCTTTAATATCCCTTTCACGACGCTCTTATACGATCGTGCGTTCAACTTTTACAAAAATATTTTCGCGCGCTCGATCAACTTTACGAGACGCGGCTGGTACCACACGGTAGTGCGTTTAGTATAGTGTGAACTTTTCCGGTAGGGGGCGGGATTTTCAAAATTATTTTTCTAGGATCGAAAATATCGAAAACGAGCTACGCAAGATTTTTTTCTCCCGGCCTGAAAGGGATATGTGCCAAGGTTTATTCCGTTGCACATTCCATTCTTCTTCCCTTCAGAATTCTATCTCAATGAAACTTGCGTTAGTACTGTAACTAGGAAACAAAATTGTTTTGCAACTATAGAAACATCAGTGAAAAGCATTAGGGAGATTTTGACCCGGATTTACTTACGAGTGACAGAAAATAAAAAAAAAAAGAATTAAAAGAAAGTATATCTTGGAAATTTTATCAAAATTCGTAGATGTTCAGTGCTTCAAAAGTGCAAAAGTAGCCGAATTGTTTTTTAATATCAACAAAAGGGGAAGCTACTTCAAAGTCGCGATAGTCCGAATCGACCCTTTATTCGACTTACAGAAAAGATTCGACGGTACGAGAGTTTCGGTCGAAACGTTTATGACTTGGAAAGAAAAGTTCGATGAGGAAATGGGTCATACGAGAAAGCGTGAACTCCTAGCAATGCAGGGCAAAAAGTTGACCGGGAGAGAACTCTTCATGACGGACAAAACGTTGGATCAGTCGGATCTTAAATTCCTCGAAGATGGTGAGAACCATTGTTAACAATCGTTTGAATAGCATTTCCATATTTTTTTCTCAATTTAACTGTATCTTTCGTTATTTTTAATTATCATTTTTTTTATTATCACCAGGCGACGCGGTCAAGGTCGACGAAAGTTTATTCCAGAATCTCGATTATTTGGATCTCGACGATGAGGATGACGAGGGAGATCCGGATTTTGACCCGCTTAATATGTCGGACGATAGTGCCTAAGAAACGAACGATTTGTATGAGAAAGCAATTTTTATTTCTGCTTTTTTATCTCCTGCGATTAAGACGAATTAAATTTCGCTCGCCGGATGAGCTGGTCGTGTCGATTCGCTTGTGTGGATGCATGTCCGAGATATACGCGGTTCTGACGAGAATGGATCCTCTTAACTCTGTAAATAGCCATATATAACTCATGTTTTCGTTGATGAAAAACCAAAAAAGTTTGTTTATTAAAAAATAAAACGGATTTTACGTGAATTGTGTCAAGCGTGGTTTTTTTTTCATCACACATTGCGCGTACGCTTTTACCCGTGCAGTTTTCGACACATTGCTTGACCTGATGGATATCTTAATTGTCATCAATGATTTTCACTCGTCGTTCAACTTCGAGTAATATTAGCTTACCCATTATTTTTAATTTTCGTTTTATGAGCAAACCACGAAAACGTCCAACCAGAAGTTTCGAAGGCATCAATTTTTATACTAAGATCTCGACAAGTGTGATATTCTCAGCCAATTACAAATTCATTTTCAATTTGGAATACGTTATATCGTTATGTCATTCATAATTTTTTCACTGGCCACAATAATACCGTTATGATAATAATGGGGGGGGTTCCTTTATTCCTTTTTATTCCATGTATACCCATGTGGGTGTTTACATTTCTTTGTTTTTCTTCTCGAGTTCCAATTTTTCCT
>JAPYZJ010002213.1:0-32909 GCA_030522765.1 Ophioninae sp. B BG-2022a
CTCTCTCTCTCTCTCTCTCTCTCTCTATATATATATATATATATATATATATATATATATTTTATATATATATATATATATATATATATATATATATCGTAAAGTATTTGCTACCCTCCATAAGCTCAAATTTCATCGAAATTCGTTATCTCTTGAGCTTAGAATTAAGTTAGTCACCACCCTGATATTTCCGCACTTTGATTATTGTTGCCTGGTTTATCACAATTTAACGGAGAAGCTTAACACCAAATTGCAGAGGTTAATGAATGTGTGCATTAGGTTTATTTTCGATCTGCGTTCTGATGTGCATATTTCGCCATTCCGTCTTCGATTAGGTTGGCTCACTGTAAAAGATCGTCGGGATTATTTTCTTGGGGTTTTGGTCTACCGTACTCTGTATGAGTGTGTACCGAGGTAAATCTCGGAACTGTTCTTGAGTCCGGATGCGGATCTGCGATTTTCTGGGTGAAGACCTCACCCTATCTTCGAAATCCCTCATTATCGAACGATGATGTACATGAATGCACCGAGCATATCCGGTACTCTTTTCTGGCACTCATTGCCTAGGGAGATTACATCTGCACCGTCGCTCATAGTTTTTAAGTCTCGGCTCTTCAAGTATCTGCTGCGCTTAGATGTGTAATATTCTATTGCGTGAAGGCTGTGTAAGGTGAAGGATGTGTGGATGATGATTATTATTATTGTTATATTATTATTAATACTACTATTGTTATTATTGCGGCGAGCGATGCGTATTGTCGACATGTTTTGTTATTATTTTTTGTTATGATTATCATTACTATTATTGCTATTATTATTTTTATTTTCTTTTATGTATTTCTTTAATTGCCTAATAGCGTGCTAAGGCATAATAAATGCATCTATCTATCTATCTATCTATCTATCTCTTTCGCCACAAGGTTCGGTTCTTGGACCTCCCTTGTTTTCCTTGTTTATACGTGATATCTCACAGGGGTTACAGTTCTCGAAGTATATTGTTTTTGCAGATGATACTCAAATTTGCCGGCACTGTCTCCCCCATGAGCTCAATGAGTCTCTTCGGCTGGTAAATTCTGATGTACGTGCTATCTATGAGTTCGCAAAGGCTAATGAGTTGCAGTTAAATCCTTCTAAGTCAAAGGTTATGATCCTGGGTAGTAACGCTCTAGTCAGAGTCCTTGATTTGGAGGGTCTGCAGCCTATTTCGATCAAGTATTCTCCTCTTCCGGTCGTGACATCCTGCCGTAATCTGGGATTGGTGATTAACTCCTCACTCTCGTGGAATCGGCAAGTTTCTAGTCTAAGTCGTGATGTTCACGCTATACTTCACAAATTAAAATTTCAAAAAAAATCAACTCCCTGGACTTTAAGAGCCAGGCTGATTTCTGCCTTGATCTTTCCCAAGTTGGATTATTGCTCGGTAGTTTATGGTGATCTCACTGTGGTATTAAGCATCAAACTTCAGAGGCTACAGAACTATTGCACACGCTTCATGTTTGGGTTGACTAAATACGAGCACGTCACGGAGTTCAGATGGCGACTCAACTGGCTATCTGTAAGAAATCGGCGTGCTTATTTCCTTGGAATTCTTGCCTTCAAGGTTCTACGTGGTGAAATTCCGCACTATATTGACGAGCTTTTTTTCACTTGTTAATCGGATATGCGTAGGTTCGTCCGATTGCCAGGTAGGGTCTTCGACATCCCGGGATGCAGGACAGCCGTCTACCAGAAATCTATTGTTGTTTCCGCTGGTAGGTTATGGCATTCGCTACCTGGGGGTGTCAAAGCTGCGGACTCGATTAACGCGTTTATGCGTCTTTTGCACGTGCATCTCCTGGCTCTGGAGCGTAGTAGAGTCGAGTGGGTTATGAGTTATGCGTTGTCGAATAGCCTTTAGTTATAGTTAGTCGTTAGTTAAATTTATTTTTGTACCTTAACTGTTATGTTGTGTTATGATTTTTTGTATTTCATTCTATTTTGTATCTATTTTTGCCCGATTAGTTTACTAGCGCGTATTAAAACGTATCAATCAATCAATCTCTTTTGCAGTACGTTTGGGTTTAGTCTATCAGTCACAACCGTGGTAGTTGGTTCGTAATCTGTTTGTTAGAAAATTCTGTCAGCAGTATCGAATAAACTGTAAGAAAGTTCATAATCCGTACCCCCGACCACTCGTCGAAAGTACCATCGAGTCCACTGCGATTGTCAGTGATTGCTCTCCCAAATTGGTTGATCAAACTCCAATAATCCGCTGGCGAGCAATAAAGAGCACTTGCCCTCTCGAACCCTGATTCGGTCGATCTCCCCTTTTTTCGCGGTGCTGATGCGGTTGCGCTTCGATCCTTTCCACCGAGTTATTCCAATCTGCCCTCTAGAAACAATATTTTGCTTACCCTGTTTGTTCTCTTTGGACCCGGAGATGAGTCTCCGTTTTACACTTGGACATCGTCCGTTCCATCTCCACCTTGCCCCGTCTAATTTCCTCCGGCGAATCGTTGCGGTCTTCACAGTCCCTCCCCCGCAGAAACGGGCTGCGACGACAGGTGTGCCCGTGCGCGAGGTTACATCGTAGACCGCGATCGTGATGTTCCAACGGGGCCGCATTTTTACCCCGACGAGACTGAAACAATTCGAGCATCGAAAAGCGAAAATTAACTTTGCCAATCTAGGGCAAGTCCGAGGGATTCGGGCCAACTCAGAGGCCGAAGGAGATCGAGAAAACGAAACCTTCGCTCGGCTACGAAATATCTCGACCAAAATTATCCCTCTCCACTGGCAACACAAAAACAAACACGAAACGTTCGAAGAAAAACATGGAAGCGAATGAACGACGTTAGAAGTTACAGCGATCGAGCTACTATCAATATTCAGCTTTAATTGAGATTCTACAAAACGACAGTGATTTTCATAGTTAAAATCTTCTAAAAAATTTAACTGATGAAAAAGCTCTTTCAGCGTTTCCGATACATGGATTTCCCAATTAAATTAAAATCTCGACGCAGCCCAACAGGACTAAACCCAAACAATCCTCGCTTCCGAGGAATGGTCACACGCAATTAAAAAAAGTCCACGACGTTATCCTGACGGAAAATGGACACCAGTGGATTTTTTTACTGTCATCAAGATTCATCTTTTATTCATGGACATTTATTACATTTGGGGGATGGCGTTCGCTCCCAGGCTTCGAGTAAAATAGCCCCGTAAACGGTGGGGCTACAGGTTGAGGAAACGAACCTCCACGATTATTAAGCTTTTAATTAGATGCAAGGATACAGCAGGTCCATAGGCGCATAGGTGGGGTTAATTTCGAATGAAATAATACGAAAGACCAAAGCGGAACCTCGCTTCGCGAAGCACGGGGTGAAAACCTCTCCCTCTCACGCTCCTAACCGGGAGACTCTCCGTCCTGTGCCGGAACTAAATTGGATATTTTCGATGAACATTTTTTTTCAACGCTCACCGTTTTGTTCCGTTGAAAAGCTTTCGAATAATACCGTGGCTTATAAATCAACGCCGGCTCGGCTCGTGAACACCCGTAGGTACTTTAACGTCGATATTCGCAGTCAACTGTGCGTATCCGAAGCGTGTGAAAAATGTCTCGTGCCCCTCTCACACCGGGGTGCAAAACGATACTATTGTCTTTTAAAAAACCAGCAGTTGGATGGGTGACCGCCTAACTGGGGCTCGCACCACTGTGCCAAAGCGTTACGAATGCTTCGCTACTGACGCAATTGAGAAAGTAGTTTTCCTCAGTTACCCCGTGCCCTCGTGAACCAAACTAGCAAAGCGCACGACGAACCATGATGGGCTTGATGATAAGTTATTTTTAAACAACGGAACCAACCAGGAATTAATACAACAATAGGATTCGTGGTATGAATTTTTATGCTAATGATCCCAACCAGCGATTCTCGTCCGGCTCATTACGTATACTTTTATTGTGTTGTTTGGTTGTATCGTGGCGATACGTACGTAGGAATAAATTAAGGAGGCAAAATGCGGAGTGCACACTGGCTGATTCAACGACCGTTGTCCGACGGTTCAACGGTCGTGCAGTTGAGGGAAAAAGCGTATTTTACGTTACGCCCTGCTTTGCTCAAATAGTTATGCACCCTCTGGACTCGCAACCCCCTCTCTTTCTCGCTCTTTCTCTCTCCTCCGTTCGAGTATCATCGACTCCCATGGCTTTTCGAGTTCTGCCCTTCTCTCGGGAGCAGAAGGTCTGGAGAACAAGTTCCAATGCCCCTACCGCGATACTCCGTAATACGAGGGGGTTGGAAAAGAGGAGAGCTCGAGAGAAGAAGTTGGCTGTCCGTTTCGAGCCGCGTTGCACTTGTTCCCTCGTTCTCTTGTGCCGCTAAACGCTGAAAGACAGCTGGAGCACCTGTTAGGGCTCGAGGACTGTCTCGTAAGGTGAAACGCGTGTGTCTGCATTTTCAGGACACGACCCTTGGTTTCTCCCGCTTCGAGTCTCCTTCGTTCCTTCTTCTCTCCCTCCCTCTGAACTATTCTCATCGTATCCTCGTCCCGTGCCTCATCCATTCGCGCTCGGTATTCACCTCTTTCGTTCAATCAACCCTGTACGTAACGGGCGTGCCTCGCATACCTGATAATCCCCTATAATGGATATCCCACGTACCTCTTGTAGCTAATTGCTCGTGACGTTGGCGAGTGTCGAGCAAATTCGTCAGCTGACGTATAGAGATTGATTATTCTCGCTGGAGATAAAATCACAAATTAGACGCGTCTACTGGCTTCGGAGAATGACGGGAAAGAGTCAAATTGGAAATCAACGCTTGGAAATTGGAAATAACGAAAAATCCCTAGGGGGTAAGTACTCGATGTCAATCCTCCGCGAAAATATTGTTTTCCCTCGAAATTTGACGTCGCGACGTCTCGCCGAAGAGCGCGTGTTTTTCATGCATATTAATACAGGTATGTAGAGCAGGTGCAATCGTGCATCAGCGACAGCTCGATCAATCATCCTATTTATGCATCGTCGATAGTATCCGTCCTTATTCATAGTCCACCTGGACTCTTGATCTCTCGGCCTCGGAAGAATCATACCGCGACGCGTTCGTCACATTTTCGTGTCATCCTTCGCCTCCAGTCGAATCTCCCTATCGCCATCTCCCGATCTTTGTTCTTTGTAATTACTGTCAAAAAGTTTACTCGGCGCTTGTTTCTGACCGTCGAGCAGAGTCCTTTTTTCTTTTTCGCGGACTACGAAAAAAAACCGAATACCCTCGACGATCGACGCTTGCGTCTGGACTCGCGTTCCCACATCGAAAAGCAAGGGGAACCTCGACCCCCCTTTCTGCCCCCGAAAAAAGAAAAAATAGGAATAGGCCAAAGTCTTGGAAAGCGATCGGCTAGACGAGAACAAGACGAGGAAGAGTACGTAGCGCGGGAAACACATGTTGGAATCAGCTGGTATTCGCCCGCCCGCCCGCCCGGTGGTTTTGGCTCGCTCCCCAAAAACGTGGCATTCAACCGTTAAAGACAGACACGTAGAGATGCGCGTACGTGTACAGCGGCGAGGTATAGCGAGATAGGTCTTCACCCTTCGAGGGCCCTCGCACATGGCCCTTGATCCAACAGGAGGGAGCGAGAAAAACCGATACGCATCTATGTGTACGTATATGGATATTCTTCCTTGAAGAACCCGAGCACGCACGCAAAGTGCGACTCTCGTATTCTTATTAATGGCATACATTATTATTGGCCGCGGCTCGCAAGAGGGACACGTACGTCCTCCACTAGCGGAGCGAGCCCTCTCCTCGGTTGAATTTCTCCGCCAGCCCTACATACGTGGCCCAACCTGGCGGTAACCGCCGCGCGTCAACGGTTACCGGCACCTGACGCTTTAACGAGCCACCGGAGCTCCCATTATGCATACGCCTAACATTCACCCTTTTCTTCGTCTTTCATCGTACACACGATTAACCCGTTGACTCGATTCTCCCTAACGAGCTTAGCAACAGGTATTCGCTCTTCCCAACGAATTCCATCCCAGCGCGAACAAACTCCAGCTTTTCCGATTGGATTCTGGAATGTTGTAGGTTTTCGGGCAAACTCGAAAATATCGGATTTTGTTCGATCAGGATGGAAAGCTTTTGATACGAGAGACCCGAGCAAAAGAGACGACCAGGAGTGTCCGATAGTAATAAATATACGCGACATCCTTCGAGGCCGCGTTCGTACAAGAAACGAAGGCGTTGAGTGAACATCCCTGAATAGTCCAGTGGCAAAAGCCGCTCCAGGCTAGACTGAGAATGTTGAGACCGAGGTAGCGACTCCCACCAGAAACGACAAATTCAAATGAAGAATCGAGCTCTCCCGTTCTCGCCAGCTCTCTTATTCGCGTGTCAAATCCGCAGCCGAGCGCCCTTCTTAAAGTCCGGTGAGCGACCACGAAGACGCGCATATTTTACACGCCAGAGGGCAACGCGAGTCAGGCCAATTTTCAAGCTCCCGGTATACGCGTTCGTTCGGGATCGCCCTCGGGGCTCCCCCGAGTTTACATCTCGATACTAACATAATTACCGTATTCAATGAAGATCCCAGCCGCAAAGCGACGGCAGCCGTTGAGCAAGCGTTAAGCACCTACGATAACGTCGTTCATCATTTGCTCGCATCTTTCACTACCCCGGATCTCCCCTCCCCTGACTGACCTCTCGCTGCATGGTTCATATCTGTAGGTATACGCGACGATGCTCGAGCACGTCATCTCGATCCTCTCTTCTCGACCGTCAGTCTCATTTACGTATATAAATCTCCCGAGCCAACGTCCGTATACATCACTCGGCGAAGAGCTCGTGTATACTCGCGCTTCGAACCTCGCTTCTCGATTGAAGCGGGAGCAACATTCATAATTGGGAATACGTTTATGCCGAGGGGTAATGGCGACCATTAGCCCGAGTGCTCAGTCATCTTCGTCGAAAAGTAAGTCATCTCGATAAATGGAGCGTGCCGACGCCTCTTAATGCGTGAACTACCGATAAGATATCCACGTCCACCAACCACGCGCAATTTTACGAAAGAGCACGTTCCTTTCAATGAAAACTTGGCACGAACGTTCTACGATCCACTCCGATCGGATCGAGAAATGTTTTCCCATTGTGGCGTTTCGACGATCTTTTCAAACGGTATCCCGCGTGGCTCGAAACGTGGACCGATTAGCAGGTGTGGGATATTATTTTTCTCGAGCATCCGTTGTCTCGTCATGGACTGATCTTTCGGTTGGAAAACTGCCTTTTTCTGTTTCACCGGTCGTATTCTTCTCGCACCGATACACCTGCCGGCACGTTCTATCGGAAAATCCAGGACAGCTGCCCGAAGCAATTAAGCGAAATAACAAATTTCGATTGTTTCTCGATATTGCGCCGGAATGTTCCACCATTGATCCAACAGCGCCGTTTACAAAGTGTCCTGTGCCGTTCGATGATTAAAACTGTCGGATGAAGAGAAGTCGATCCCATTGCTGGTTAAACAGACAGACACGACGCATCGCGTGATTCGCGTTTTCCCAGGGACAAAGGGCCATAAAAGGATAGAACATCCTCGATATTTCATTTCCGTCGTATTTATCTACACGTGTGGATGCGCAGAACGTAAAAGCAAATGAGGTAATAATACGAAATTACACAGCCCGAGTGACCGTGGCGTGTTTCTGGAGCGACCTCTCGCGCCTCATTTTTCGTCAATTTTAAACGCTCCACGCAGCGGATAATTAATACACGCTATCGTGAAAATAGTAACAGGTTACTTTGCTTGCCGCGGGGTCTACGGAAAGTTTCAATCGACAGCCTATATTTCTAAACGGAAGCAAAGATATTGGCTTTCGAGCACGGGATGGCTATCCTATTCCGCTTCTCATTCCCACGGCCCAAAGCCGTACCGATGAGAAAGCAAAATACACGAGACCTACGAAACGAATAGAAACATTCATGAGCCTCCGTGGTCCTTTGCAGGTATCCTCTAAGAAGGAGAGGATCGGAGGCCCGAAAAGTGCTGATGTCTTCCTAGCTGCCGTCGATCGTCTAGGTCCTCGAAGCAACAAACTACCATAAATGTAATCGAATTTGTGATCTAGAAGTCTATAAAATCTGAGTGAAAGATGGTTCCAACCAATTGGTGTAGCGAATATTAGGGAGGATTCGCTACAAACTCGCGTGACTTTGGATTGACCTGGTCTTAAAAATGGCTATTGCAAAGAGGCATCGTGAAGGAACATTGTCGTATCACTGGATCTGGCGGTGATGTCATGACAATTGGTGAACAACTTTGGGCCAAGTTCATTAACCAGGCCCGAGGTGTCGAGCCGTGTACGGAGATCCACCGTTGCGAATCCGTTGGGCACCTGGCTTTGGTGAATGACTTTGTTGCGGAGCAGCCGACAGGCTCGTTTGTCGCGTGGCTCCGGACTAGTTTGCCGGCGGCGATATCCGATGGGGGTCTCCGGCGGAGCTCGCGACTCGCTCTCAGACGTCCAAACGCAACGACATCAAAAGAGGAAGAGGAAAAAGAAGGATAGAGAGGGTGAAGAAGGAAGGACGGAGCGTTCGTCGTGGGGAGCGTGGGTTCTCCCGCTGGTTTGATCGGTCGGGCCCTCGGTCCCCCACGAGGGGCCCGACGAGGGGACAGAGTAGGGAGAGGGGAAAAAAGGTCGCGCGGCCTCTGGGACACCTCTCGCCCTCCTCATCGAGTCCGGCGGTTGAGAGGAGGAGGAAAGAGGAAGAGAGGAGTCAAAGAGGAAACGACGTCAAACGGAGAGACGCGATAGTATATTCTGTACCATAAGCGAAGAGTACGGACACACGGCCGCGGGTGATTACGTCGCCTGTCGGCGCGGAACTGTCTCCTCCTACCCGCGGTGCCCACTCGCTTCTCATTGGCTCATTCCCGCTAAGGAAACATCGCGGTTAACAGCAGTTAACTCTCTCTATCCCTTTCTCTCTCTCTCTCTCCCTCTGTTTCTTTCCCTGTCTCTCTCTTTCTCTATCTGACTCCCTCGCTCTTTCAGTTTTGGAAACTGCTCGTTCGCAGTGGTTTCGTTTGCTCAGCTTATTCGAACGTGGTCGTAGGTGGTATTCGAGGCTCACCGATACTCCTCACACCCACCAACGGACCAACCTCGAACCACGTCTCCATCGTTCTTTCGTATCCGCGTCGCCTTTGCGGAGTTTCGTCGATCCGTCTCTTTCTCACTTTCCTCATTCGCATCCTCACTAACGTACGCAATACCGTATCGCCATTCGCAGCGCGACGCCCCGACGATTGTCCCTCTAGCTCCATGTTTTTCCTCCATCTCTTCGATTCCCTCCTGATTCCCCGCGATGTCTTCATCTTTCTCGGTTATCTCGTATCTGTCGCTCTCTCTCTATATATATCCTTATCTCTGCTTCCGATTAATGCAAAATCGTCTAGTTCTTATCACAATCTTTCGCAGACGTTACGCGCATGCGCCTACGCATTACAATTACTTCGATAAACTTAAGACCTCGTTACACCACCGTCTCTTTCGCCCCCGACGAAAAGCGGATGAAACTACGATCGTTTATGAAGAAAAAACGTACGGATCCGAAAAGAGGGAGAAATTAGAAAAAAAAAACGAGCGACGGGGAATGTTGCCTCGCGGCATTACGATTTGAGCGAATTTATCAGCACGTAACGCACACGCGATACCCGTTAAAACTTTGTAATGATGAACGATGTGTTACAAGCCCCCTTTCCATGATGCATTATCGCTAAAACAATCGAGACTTTCTGGTTATGGGAAATGTATCTTGGAAATATCTTCAATCACTTTTAAAGACCGAATTATTGCGATGAAGACGAACCAAACGAATTTGAAGTAAGAAAATTACGGAAAAACAGGTTTTCGAATAAATTGAATTTCCAATACTTTCCGAACGTTTAAGCGTGATCAACGAGGAGAATCTCTCGAGATCTTCATCTTTCGAGATCTCCAAAGGTACTCCCCTCTAGGCAGAAAATGCTGTTTTTTTCTTTCATGGAGACTGGACTAGCTGCGAGAGCTACGTTCTAACGACTCTCCCACGATGATCGACGAACTAACAAAGTATGAGCAGCTATCCGTACTTCATGTATACGTATTTGCCTTGCGCGAGTGCGGAGACAAAGCCAAGAAAATAAAGAAAGAAAACGGAATCGTTGAAATGCGGCATTCGAGCGAGGACGAGAGAGACAGAGAGCGAGAGAGAAATTAAAATGAACCGAGGATGAAGCAGTTGACGGAACCACGAGAAAAAAAAATTGACGCGGCTCATTGAGTGGTCGCAGGACATGAGACGTGTCGCAAAGCTCATCTGGAGAGAAGAGAGAAGAGAGAGAGAGACATTAGGATATTATTTCGTTCCCGCGAGCCCAATAATTTTTATTCCCTTCGTCTCGTCAGTCTCCCGTTTTATGAAAACCTCCAGCCTCCGTCGTCGTGGGCGATGACCCACTGCGTCGTTTTTCTCGTACGATCGCTCTTCAGCAACGCATTACCAATAATTGGCTCTAAAAATGAAACGACGATGGTAACGATTGCCCGGACCTTTCAAAATCAATACATTTAGAAACGATACTTGACACACTAAACTTGCTTATTTTGAATTAGGTTTAAACTACTTAGTGCAAATTGCCAATTCACCGATCACTCGCCCTATTCCAGAAAGAAAGAAAAAAAACGTCTCGACCCCAACAGTTTCCATTATTCGAAAGCCTTGTCGGAGCAAATTAAGAAGAGATTGTGAGAACGATCGCGTAAATGCGGATTGGGTCTGCACCTGTCTCTCGCGAAGGGGTCGCGCTTCGATAAATCGACAATAAAATAAGCCAGCGAAAAATCGCGACTCACTCTGAACCTGCCGCGTTCTGGAAGGTGGAGGCCTCAGGGATAAACGGCTTCAAGATCGGTGGCCCATGACACTTCGTCCCCCCCCCCCCCCCCCCCCCCCCCCCCCCCCCCCAACGCCGATTCGCTCTCTATCCGTCAATCTCCGACGCTATATCCCAGCGTCTTTCCTTCTCCTCCGGATAAACCCTGAAATAATCGTGTAGTGGGGGAGCGTGGGTGGTCAGAAGAATTGTCTTAATTGAGGGACGACTCCGTTGAGCTTTTTTACAATGAAATCCCAACGAGTGAAAATCCTTTATAACCAAGGCTGAATAATTGTTCAACACAAAAAACAACAAAATACGGATGTGTTGGAACGGTGTGTTAATTTTAGGGAAATTCTAGTGATATAAGAAGATTACTCAAACTGAAATATCCAAATACAAAATTAACCGAGAAAAACAGGTTTGTAGAAAACATTTGGTTTTCTACGAAGCCTCGCAATCAGGAGGACCCCTCGGGTGAATTCCGTTCTAAGAGATAAGTCACGAAGGGGTAAGCGCGAATGAAAAAATTGACGGAGAGAAAAGCGAGCGACGAGTTGCTTAATTGGCAGTGACACAGGACTTTCTAATGAGCTAATATAACTATCGGAAAGATATGTCCTACGTTCGAGCCTGATTGCTAGCGATCATTGAATATTGAACGCTCCCGAGTAAAATAAAATGAAAATGCAGCGAATTCCACGAGCGGAGGGTACACGTAGGAGAGCTCTGCCTCGCGGTAGTTTGTCGCGCTCGTCTTCGGCTCTCCAACGGACCCGTTAACGAAGATTATGCAATTTGCATCTCGGGAGAGGAGAACGAGAGGAGCCCGTGTAGATACGAGGCGCCGTGGGCAAGGCAACGCGTGTAGCGGTACATCACTCTCGTGATGCATGAGACGCCTCTGTGCACCGAGTGCAGATGCGACCACGGAGTGGGCCATGGATGCGTAATGTCCCCCCTGGCTCTTCGCCGTATGCTAATCTTTGTAATCTTTCCTCGTGTTGTCTTCTCCCGTCGCGCGGACGTACGCGTTCCTTCTAGTCCAAACACCTGAATCTCGAAGGTTTCTTCCCGTTTTTAAACACATTTTCATTTTATACTCACAAAAGAGGAGAAAATATAAATATTCAACTTGTCCCGCTTGAATAAACGATTGATTCAATTTTTTAAACATATTTCAACCTTAATTATCAGTATTGGAGAATTCTGTTTGTTTTACATTATTTTTTATGATTTTTACGAAAAAAAAGTAAACCTCAATATCAATTACGAAACAAGGTGAATTAATCAATCTTGAATGAAACTTGGAGGAAAATCGATAATTATCAAATATTGGTATTACGCGGATGCAATAGCCGAAGATATCGAAGAATGTAAATACGAGGAACTCTTTACACGTTACGTAGGTTTGCGCGAACGATCGAAGACGGGAGAAAAAAAGCACGAGTGTATTTGATCGAACAATAAATCGATACGGCGTTCATTCTGGTCATTTGTATGTACAACCCACTAGAAAATAATGGTCAATGGGCATTACCGTGCAAAAACGAAGATGCCGAGGCTAATCTTCGCTCCGAACGAATCTAAGCTACCTGTATATAGATTTGCATATCCACTAACTGCATACATATATAGATATAACGCAATAAGACATTTCATACGTAAAAAGATGGGTGTGTGCGAGCCGAGAGGCGAACACCATATAATTTGACGTGTGAAATTTTCTGGCCGATTATCGCGCATTACAGTCTACCAGCTCCCGGATGAGAGCACGTAGATCTCCCTCCTCTCGCGTTATATATACAAATGTATATCGCGCGTTTTCACGCGAGAGACAGATGATCCCATTCGCTATTAGCATTCGGCGATTCTTCGTTATATTTACACGTGCAAAAGCTATAGAAAGGCGGCTGATCGAGAAAGGACGAAAGATGTTGGCAAGCGAAAGAGAGGGAGGGAGGGAGATAAGTTGCGGTTGAAAATATCCCAACCTCCCTTGGTCGCGAGTAATCATCGCGATCGATCCAGCTTCAATGCGAGCCTTACCCTTCCCACCGGCACCTAACTCTTTTTTATTTTCGAGGTATAGATTAAATTGGGACAGGTAGCTGTGAAGAAGTAAAATGAGGAGGATATCGCTTTGAGTCACGTGCAGACTCTCCGGTACCTACCGAGCAACCGGAAACGTGTTATAGAGAGACCGAAGAGGGAAGAATGGGGATGGGGATAAAATATCCTCGCAATTACGCACACATAAAGAAAGCGGTCGATCTTTTTCGCGGATGGTCTCTCGATGCATCAAAGCACGAGCTTAAAGCCCGCTCGCCCGTGTATGCGTAGAGACTCGAGTTTTTTTTTTTATTTTCAACCGAGCTGCCTTGTACCGGCGGTATCGAACTCCTCGCGCTACAAGTCGCGTTATTATTGCCGGACTATCTATATCCTTAAACCGGATTTAGTTTTGCCTCGTAGAGCCAACGACCCCGCGACGCAGCCGATCTCCTCCAAGATCAAAACCAGATTAATCGACACCGGACACTATCGGGATAATGAAATTTACGTTCTTCGCGTACCGGTACACGGTACGCGCGAATAATATGAGGTACTCGTTAGGAGTACACGACTCTGTCTCTCGTAGTTCTTTCATCCGCGAAACTTCCGTTTCGTTCGGGGACCAACTTTTCTAGAATTTAGATTTTGTAAATTTTCGGTAATTATCGTTCGTCGCGATCGATAAACAATTTTTTCAAATTCTCGAATCAGCCTAATTCCTCAAAGTTTTTTTTAATCGTTTTTCGTTCGAAGCTCTTAAAGGAACCACTTTGAAAATACTTATTTTGAAAAGTACCGAAAACGAAGTTATTTTCCCTGTTACACATGTGTATATGTGTATCATATTATTTGCAGATTTAACTTAACAACTTTTGAGTCGAGGACTGCGCGCATATAAATCATTGTCGGTACACAATTCCACCTGACATTTATTTATATCACAGGTAATTTCGCACGAGATTATCAGAAGATACGCACATGGAAGTTACGCTTGTTTTTTTGCCCTCGTTAATTTTATTTCGTTTGCCTTTTCCCCGCGAGTTATTATAATCTCTCGATATGTAGTTTGATCCGCAGGATCTCGGTAATCAACGACAGTAAAGCCTAACCGCAGCTTCCTTCCTTCACATTTTTCTCATCTTTTCCTACATCGCCATCATCGCTTTGCCACTTTTTTTGCGCGCTTCGACGAAAGCGCGTACTATACTTTTTTTTAAGCATAGTCTATCACCTCTGAACTCGTCGAGAGAACTATTTTCGATTTTTAACAACACAAGATTGGGTTTTTGGGGATTAAAAAAAAAACATTAATTGTACTCAAGCTAATTGAAATAAAGTTTGTGTGTACAAAAACCAAAAAACACTAATTTATATTTGAAACGTTATGAAAAAAAATCATAACCTCAAAAAACCCTATAATTGGGTTACTCGATACCACAGCAAAAACCTGACTCAATGGACTCAAATGGACTTGAGATTTGATTTCTGTGGTATTGACAAAAAAAAAGTTTTTCCAGCCCCGAGAGAAACGTTTTTTACACAAAACTGGAAACTCACGAGAATGAAATTCGTGAAAGTCGAGGACTGGTAATTGCGTCCGTAGGAGGAATCGTTCCAAATTCAGTTGGGTCAATGCTCCCCCGTTGTCCATTCGACGAGCCTATGCACCACTAAATTAAGAGAAAGTACTCGGATTGTACGTGCGAAATACGGGAATCGCATCGAGTCTCGGAGATACGCGTGCGTACACGGACAGTCACGAATTTATTAAACGTTTGCGGCGGCGCGAGTTGTTTCAACATTGCCGGGGCATCGTGAATCAGAGCTGAACTATCGCCGGTATCAAAAGTCGAGCTCGCGCGCGGTGTCCCGCGAGTGACACGCAGATCGAGACGGATAACGGAGGGACACCGTGTGTCCAGCTAACAAAGAAAGGGCTCGTGCGATTCGGTCGTCAGGAATCTCCGATCGGTTTTCCCGTTTTCTGTCAACCTCTGATTCGACAATTCCGCCTAGTCAAGAGTCCTGACAATTACCCATTCATTTTTTGAATAACTGTTGTCCTCATGGACAAATCCAATTCTCATAATTGGAAATCTGCGCATCCGGAAGAAAAAAAAACACGGTCCTAAAATGACGGAAGGACTTTTTTCCTCCTGCTAGAATTTATTTCTAATTCATCCGGAATCTACCATAGACCAGTAAATGACATTTCAACTTTGTATTGTAGATTCACGCTGATTTCACTGTTTTTGTCATATTTAACGAGAAACAGTATAATTAGCGTCAAAATGGTGATTTCGTTGAAATATACGTAAAAATGCACATTTTGGTCGAAAAATCGGTCGAATTGTGTCAAAGTGCCAAAACCGCCTACCTCACGAAATCGACGAAAACGAGTCGATTCTCGATTTTCATGACGATTTCACTGTTTTAGTTTGGGTTTGTTTGGGTTTGTTTGTTTCTTTTCTATTTGTATTATAGATTTAACTTTGTATATAGGCGATTTGCGACGCTGGACAGCTCACTGATTTACCGTTCACACTCGCATCCTTCCCTCCACCTTTTATTTTGATCGAAACTCAAGTTCCCTCCCGTTCTCTCGGGTTCCCTATCGGGTAGGTATATTCCTATTACGCGGTCGCATCACGCAAAATATACTACACAAAGAAAGTTTTTCGCGTTGGCTCGCCACGACGTAAATTCTCGGCGAGCTGTCGCGCGTCCCGATTCCCAATGATGAAGTTATTTCCCAGCGAGAAGAAGAAGAGGAAGAAGAAGAAGGAGAGATCTCGACGCTATGTGTAACGAGAGGAAAAAGATGCTCGGGGTGAATATATATGGGCGTTGTAGTCTAACGACCGGCACCGGGACAGATTTATTGCCATCTTAATCCGACGACCGCTCGTCGCGATTCGGCCTCCGATTCTATATATTTATATATTTATGGCGAAAGAAACGTTTTTGCGATCCGTTCCATCGAAGTAAAGTTGGCTATCGGCACGCCTCTCTTACTCTTGAGAGGACTCTAGTCCGAGCGTCTTCAAAATCCACCATTCCCGATACGAGTATACAGGGTGGAACGAGATCTAACCTCCAAAAGGAAAATCTAATTTTGCAGTAGTTTGCAAGAAAAACAAACGGCTTTTAATTTTACCATTCACTTTTCTAACATGGTTTCCTTTTTACCTGCCTCATCGTCATCATTGCGCAGCCCACTGTTGAGTGATTAATAAATGACGAATAACGATTAATTAGATTGAATCAGATTTCTAATTAAAAAATTCAACTGAAAAGAGCAATGCTGGGCTATTCATTAAAAACAAATTAAACTCGACCAAGAATGTTGGTGATTAAAATCAATATACAAAAGCTCCATATGCAAAAAACGAAAAAGAAAATTTTCCTGCAGGAAATTCGAAAAAAATCATTTCGAACGCTTCCTCGATGAAAAACTTGAAAAAATCATCATGGAACAGAAGTGATTGAGATGAGTACCGAGATTTCTAAATTCTTATTCTTCCGGAAGCCAGTTTTCGCGCCACCCTGTATACTCCCGATCGATCCTCTCTTTCCTCGCACATATTCACGCCCTGCACACGGGGAAGATGTACGGCCCACACCGGGTGCGCTGCGTCGAAAGATCGAGCCAAGATCTCAGTACGTATATCTCTCCCAGGATTGTACAAAAACCTCGCAGGTGAGAAAGCAAAAGAGAAAACAAAAAAAAAGAAAATGACGAAGAATTATATCACAGGCGAGGTAATTTTCGCAACTACCCTTGCAACTCTTGCGCGTACATAGATACCTTGGTGTTCCTCTTTCTTTATTTCGTTTCCCCTTTTCTTTTTCTTTTTTTTCTCTCGCGAGCAAATAGACTCGGTTGAGAGTGTACAAATGATTCGTAATAAAATGAATCGAAGCACGAGCTCGACTGGAAAACCCTTGAGCACTACCGACCATCCCGATCAACAGATATCCCAGAACATTTTACTTTCTTCTTCAATTATCACTTTCCTCCATTCCATTGCTAATTAAAATTATATATTCATTTTTTACATTATTTATATCAATGTTTAAAAAATAAGTAAAAAAGAATTATCGAATAAAATCAAAATATTCAAAATATTTGAATCTTCGATCCAAAAGTTACTCCAAAATGGAAACGATCATGAATTTACAAGTCTAGAATCACGTCCTACGTCTAGCCTTACAACTAGCTGATTCAATGATAAATCAACGCTTGAAAATGTTAATTTTCCGCCTTGAACAATAATCGAAGTCAGGAGTGATCGGGTCTTTGTTTCTCAGGCATCGAGCGAGCCAGCTCGGGAGCGGCAAAAAGTTGGACGTCTGCGCGACAGATCGCGGAGGTCCTCGGCACCTCAGGACAGGAGAGAAGCAAGAGACTCGTTGTTCCGATCGTTCTCTTTTCCTCTCGGCGTTTCGCCGCGTCCGCCCTCTACTCTGATCTATCGCAGTGAAAGCTAGGCTCGGAATAAGAAGGCGTGACAAATCGAAGAATTGGGTCATCCGTGGTTTTATATACGTATCGATAAATATATATATATATATGCACACGAGATACTTTAACTCTGTACGTATTTTGCCTCCGAGTGGAGCGACACTTCGGAGCAACGATAATGGCGAATAAAAGTGAGAATTTAAAATAAACTTGGATGCCAAGAAGTTCCGACCTAATTGTTGCAGGCTGAAGGAAGGAGCGCTCGATTCAATGACAGCTTTCGAAAAAATTGAAACAACGTTTTGAAAAGGCATTTAAAGTAAATTAAATTAAATTCAAAGCCATTAAATTCCTCCTAAAACCAGGACTCCCGGGAAACCAGATATTTTTATCATCGCGACAGAAGGATAAGTGATAACGTTATTCAATCAAAGATCATATCTCGTCCGATTTTTTAACGATATATGTCCACCCTTTTCTCGAGCGCGCCCTCTCCCCCAAATGTCTTCCCCGTGCCTGGAGGCCCAGGAGAGACTAGTCAAACGAGTGTAACCCGAACGGGATTGAATATCTCGCATACGACAATCGTGGAAGCGAGAAATGCTCTATTGTTTCCGGGGAGGATTGTGACCACACGAGGACGGACACACAAGTGTTTTGCGATGAGGAGGCGCAACACAATAGCCCCGTGCACGCTTCCTCTTGACACGACGAAAAGAAATGGTAGCCTGCTTTTGTCTATGATACCTTACAATGCCGCGTAATGCGCGCCGCTTCTCTCTCTCTCTCTCTCTCTCTCTCTCCTCTGGTACCCTCGCCCCCTCTATCTGTTGCACTTTTATAGCGCACGGTGCAGGTGCACTCGACTTACTCGCCCATCGACCGACAAAAAGCTCCGGATGTTTTGTTCCCTTCTCATTTTTTTTTTTTGCACTTGTCACAGGTTCCAATCGAGTATCATCGACGGTTTTATTTGGGCTAATACAAATGTTCATTATACGAGATTTATGAATAAGCAAACTGGAAAAAATGACGTTTTTTCTCGGAAAAATACTTTTTTGAAGAACCTTACCAGTCCGTTTCCAGATTTGTAAAATTCAAAATGGCGGACGCTACAACGCTTCGGGAATATCTATGGTTATGTTCAAGTATTACTGAAAAAAAAACGCGAACTCACGCTCGTACATCCAACGGAAAACGAAAAATCGACTGGGGATTTTTGATAAATGGAAATTTTGAAAATCGCGCGTAACCGAAACGATTGCGCGTCGATGACGGTAAAACCGTCGATATCGGGAACAGAAGCGCTTACCTGGTAAGGAAAAAAATAACGAAAAAGAAAAGGGTCGGGAGGGAGGACAGGAAATCGAGATTCGGCACGGACTGCGGAGGTTCCGCCCGAACAGGCTCCCCGTTGCAGGCGCGAACGGCCCATCGGTACAACCTCGATCGGCTCACACTCTTACACAAACACACACGTAAGCGCGCTATTGTACACAACTTTGTATCGACGGGTATAAAACGGCCGCAATTTGAGGGATACAACAACCTCCGGCCACGCGTTCGTAGAAATTAAGTCCCGTGAAATGAACCAAAAGTTGGCCCGATCGAAAAAATACCTGAATCGAAAAAATCGAGAAAACCGATTGCGCGAGCAATTACCAACGCTTTTGCGCTTGCGCAGCAACGAAAACGACATCTGAAAAATAGACGAACCCCATCGAGAAAAATCAAGGAAAATCGTCGTTCTTTTTCGTTCTTACAGATACAACGAAAACGGGTCGTTTGCGATCCAACGTTCGCGTAACTCGCCATTCGACGTTGTGAAAAAAAAAAAGAAAAACCGAGGGTGGAGTTCATTGGAGTTTCGTGTACGTCGAGGTGGACGATAACTAATATTCAAGTGTCTAGGCGAATAGGAGAGAGAAATGCGTACGAGAAAAGCAACAGGATGTCGAAATAATATACATTTGGATTCCCCGCAATGTGATTACCTCGAGACGGACCCCCTCCCTCTCACTCTCTCTCTCTCTTCCTCCTTCTCTCTCGCGAGTCCGAGTTTTCCACCTTACAATCCGACGCTTACCTCTGGATATGCATACACGTCTATGGGCTATTCCCAGTCAAGCATTCGACCAAATAACAGCCAAATTATCGACACCAAAAAATCCTGTTTGCCGGCATCTTGGAATTTGATAAAATCGAATGAAAAATTCAATAATATTCAACGATTCGACATTATTCAAACGAAAATGAAAATGGACTTTTCGTGAATTACGAAAACGGAAGAACGAACGGGTTCCCGTTGAAACATCGAAGCTTCGACTCACGAATTTCCCACGAATTCCAAATTGCTGATGAACCGCTGATGAACGAGAGTAAAAAAAAACGAGAAAATCAGTGTCCTCTAAAATGAAAAATGGATGTTCCTCCTTAATAGCAAAAAACGGATAATTATCCGAAATTTCTCGATTTCCGAGGAGAAAAGATTGAAAAGTTAGATAAATAATGCGTGGAACGACTCGTGTACGGTCGAAACCGGAAGAACGGGCTCGAAGTTCCCGCGCGCGTCTCTGCTTTCCTGCATGAATGAAATGTAATTTGGAGTCGTCGCTACAGCCCCGAAGCACCTATATTTCCATCCGTCTCCGAGATCGACGTCAGCCAGCGTACACGCATACGTTTAATCGCACAGTGAATGGCACTTTTATCGTGAAACTTTTCTTCGAGGAGTATTTCCCGCGTGTACTCTTGTGGGACCTCACGTGTCCTGGACACTCGCGGGCCTCCCCCCGACCTCCGCAAAATGAATCCGCTTCTTTCTTTTCTTTTTTCTCCTTCTTATTTTCTTTTCGCGTTCCCACAATTCACTTTTTCTCTCGTCTGGGCTTACGCTCGCGGCCATAATCGGGCGTGGACTCGGCCCGATTACGAACTACCTTTTCAAACGCGCGATAATTTACGAAGAAAAAGAAAAAAATTGTTGCGTGGCCTAATCGTTTCTCACTCCATTTTTTGCGATTATTGATAAAGAAAAAATATTATTGTAGTATAATTTATTAATCAATGCTGTTTTTAAAAGAAACGCATATATTGAAAACAAAAAAAAAAGTCGTAGGAGAACGAAATAGATGCTCTTGATCCTTTGCGCGTCGTCTATTGACTGACTCTTCCGTTGTCCCCTTTTTGGGTTGCTAAGCTTTTTTCTCTTTTCTTTATTTCATAGCCTTTCTGATTCTTCACGATCTCTCGTTTAAATTTTATTGATCCGTCGACATTCCACAGTATTTTTGATTGATATAGCACGACAAACAAAATTGATAAACTTTCGCTTGATAATATTCAATATTTCTTATATTAATTTTCAGCCAAGTGGATTTTTTCATTCGTTCGGAAAAAAAGCGACCAATCCCAAAGCAAGAGAAGAGCCAAATAAAAAATCGTCCACGCGCATGCATCGGTACGTATCTGGTCTCTGTTCGTGTATGCGTACTTACGTATAGCACGTAGAAAGGTACACCGAGACAGGAAGGGGGTAAAATCGGTGAACAGGAACCATGGCTCGATGCTCTCCCTCTCCGTTGGGTTTTTACTCACGCACTTCAGCCATCCTCTCTATGGGACGCGCGTTTCTCTCATCAGCCGCGCAATCAACGCGATTCAAGGTAAACCGACGACCTGTTGCTCCACCACTTTCGATCCTGTATAAATCGTACGTCTGGAAACAAGACGAGAACGAAAAAAAAATTTTTTTTTTAAACAATAAAACATCTGCGAATTGTCAAATATGGAATTTGGAAATATGGGCTATTTGATAGATATCAACCAAAAAACGTGAAAAATTTAGTTATCAGTGATGTTGTCTTTTTGGGTGATCCGACCTATAGGAAAATAAAAGAAAATGCACGGTCTCGATAAAAACGCAGTGAAAGGATCGTCCCACTTTCTTCAATTCCGGCTTGCGTCGTCTGATTACAAGTGTAACGATTGGCGGGCGTCACCGAGTTCTTCGTACCGTCAACTATGAAATTTTTACGCAATTACGTGTCCACGATCACCCCTCCAACCAGCCACGTTGGCGTACGAGGAAGAGATCAAGAATATTGTATAAAAAGAAAGAATTGCGAGGTCGCTCCGTCAGAAAAGCTTTAATCGGCGATTCGCGAGGATGTCGATGAAACTCGTGGCGCTAGGTCTGATCTTCGTCCTGGGAGGAAAAACGACGAGTTCCATGGCGACTCCGGGCAATGGCATCGAGACGAATTCAACGGCCAGCCGAAATCATGCGAATCCCAAAACCGAGTCAACCGGTGAGTACGAAAAATTCTCCCCCAACAACAACCCTAATATAACTGGTCATTCGTTTCCCTTGGTTATTCATTTGGAATGAATCCTCGCTAAATTTCGAACACAGATATGAAAATCCGCCACGTCCTGGTCGAGATAACGAACCGTATTTTCAAGCCGGATGATTCCCACCTGATAACCTTGATCAAGCGAGGAATCGTCGAAGCGGCAAAATCAAAACCGTCGGCCGCGATCGAGACCGGTGCGAAAAAAGCACAAGCCTACGTCACCGAAGTAACAGCCGCTTATACGCAAGCGATATTTCGTGCCAATTCCCCTCAACAGGCTGAAGACATTTTGCTGAGGTTCCAGGACACCATACAGCGTATAGTCGAATTTACGAAAAACGGCGATTACGCGGCTTGATCATCGATCACGAAATAAAATTGAAAAAAAAAAAAGAAATACAGCTTCGATTTGCCAAAAAGTGATTTCGAAGACTTTCGGGTTTGCGTAATGTAATATGAAAAGAGGATGAAAAGAATTGGCTATTTTACGGACAGTCCTCGAAGTTGGATATCTTCGAATAACCTCCTGCATTGATATATACATACATATGTGTGTATATATATATATATGTTGGCACGTATACGTGAAGAGAAGTAGTTGGTACGCGGCGGGTTCATAATCTGGCGATGTAGGATCTCTCGAGTCCGGAGTGACCGGAACTCCGCCTATGCTCTCACCGGAAGTGCCGCGCTGCCACATGTAGTAATATAAATTATAATGCCCTTACGGTTTTTCTCTTATACTATATATATACTTATACTATATATATATACAAATTTGCATTTAAACACGGACGCCCGTGTACGTATCCGCGTTGTTTTATCCAAGCGAAGAACGACAACAACAGTAGCAAAACTCGACGCTCGCCCACGTACACCGGAATACCTATTGTTGTCGAAATTGCCAAATTCAATTTTCATGCAAAACAAATATACTCGTGGCCATCTGCTCGAGCACGTATTGCGCTCCTCCGAGCTTTCGGGCAGCCTCTTTTTCTCTGATAACCCATCAAAGCCAAATATTTAATCGAAATAAAAACGGCAAAGAAAAAGAAATCGTTTTTTTTTCAGATATTTTCTAGGCTACGTCGAACGCAAAAGAAATTGGATTAAAACGATGACAAGAGAGGATACGAGAGCGGTGTGGCGAAAGCTTCGATTTCTCAGTTGGCTCCGAGTCTAGTCCCTCTCTAGCGTTCTTTCTCTTTTATGCCTGCATGTAATAAATATATAATAATAAAGTTTGACCGGACCTATGCGAGCTCTATCTTTGGCTACCGTAACAGTAGGCGCTCCGAAGATACTAAACAAGTCGGAGAAGAAGACTCGCTGGGACGAAACAATGCCGCATTGTTCCGACAACTTGAAACTGAGACGTGCCCTTATGTAACACACACGCGAGTCCGTATACACGTATATATGGACACATGAGCGCGTTCCTATATTTATTGGTAGATAAAAACTGGAGAGGAGACTTAGTAGCGAGCTCCCACCTCTCTAATGCCAACAACGAACTAAATCTTGGCCATTACCAAGGGGGGTATGGCCGATCGTGCGTTGCACATATTCCTCCGGAAAACCCCGGGAGAAATAACACGTGCTCGGCTAACTTTCCTGGTCACCTCTCTACGGCCGTTTTAAAAAAAAGACACACGGCTCATTCGTTTTTTACAAAAAATTTGAGGAAAGTTGGTTTAGCTCATATTTATTCAATCCTGGAACACTGTTCGTTGCTTTTTCCAAACCTCCGAGAAAAAAGTAAATAAAATCATACGGCCGATTCGGACAAGTACCGATCCACTCGGATTTTCTTTCGGATGTCACTTTTATCCGTTTCTCCGCGTGTAAAAACTGAGAGAGCGGTACGAGATCGGAAAAAGCACACCGAAGCAACATTCCTGGAGCAAAGTACACAGCTACGCTATAACTATCTTCCGTCCTGGTAACCGAAGGTCCGACGGAGTTTTATTCACGAGAAAAATCGACGGGTCACGACGTCGCCATGTGTGCGGCCCAGCTTCCCCATACAGCGATCGAGGAGAGCCAACCGCGCCCTTTAACGACGAATAACGTACCAAATAATAATAATATCTAATAATAATATTTCTTATCGATTTGAACATTCATCATTTTTATCTCCAATCTCCCCTCCCGGGTGCTCGGGAATTTTTTTTTCAACCGATTTTGATAATCAACGAGGTGTTTTCCACGGTCACCCATCCGAGTACTGGCATTCGTTGAACGAACAAGTTTTTTTCGTTCGTCGGGTACGAACGAGTTTGCAACGGTCTCGGTTGGATAACCGGAAGTGCGCCGAGTTTGTCGGCGATCCCGGGAGTAAACCCGAGAAACGAAAAGAAAATAATTATTATTCAAGTCTCGTCGTAAGGAACGATTCGCTTGAAGCGAAAGAGATCAGCGCGGCATTCGGGCAATGTCGTCGTGAAACAGATGAACGGATAAACTTTGCAAGCTACCCTCTTCTTACGGTAGTTCACCGAGGCCGAAGGAACCACCACCAACCTCTCCACCCCCCTTCTTCGTTATCTTCGCTTTGCATAAAGTACACGCGAGTACTCGCGAAGACAGTCCCGAATTAACCGTGATAAGGCGAGCCTCCGATTATCAGTGTGGGAATTCAACGGGGATGTAAAAAAAAGATCGCAAGACACCCTTTGATCCCTAACGATAGTTTTTTTACCACTTGGATAAAAAAATACAAATTTAATTGGGGATCATCGCGAATAACTCATATCCTTACGATAATCATTTTTTCTAACTTCGAACGAGCGTCGAATTAGTTTTTTTTTTTTTTCTCGAACGGTACATCCTCCTTTTCGTTCGAGGAATCATTTCGAGGGCACTCGCGATCTCGAAACGAAATCAAATTAATTCCATTAGAATAATTAATCTCGTTTTATAATCGGCGCGAGCGTATACACGCATAACCCGTGGCTCGATAGAGGCACACGCCCCCGTAAATAACGAAGTACGTCCGTACGAGTGAATTAAAAAATTACCAAGAAATCGCTAAGGAAATGTAATATCGAGTCGCTGTCCCGGAACCACTCTCGACTCTCGCGTGTGGTACGGGGCGCCCGAGGAGTTATGCGCGCATGGCGGTTCATCACCAATTGCGCTATATCCGAGGCATCGTGTTATAAAGATTCATCATCGTCATCCTCGTAATCATCGTATTCGTTAGCGAGTTACATACGAGAGACTAGCTCGCACACTTCGAGACGCGCACGCGCGCGCGCTATTCTCTCCTATCAAGACTCAAGATCTACCAAAGAAACGGAGCACGCTCCTACTCGCGATTAAGGGGGGAAAAACGACTACTGGAGATGGAGGAAAAAACAAGGGTGGGAGAAAAACCCAACCAACGCTACGATCCTTCCTTCTCTTTTTCCTTTCTTTTTTTCATCATTTTTCTTACACTTCCATTCGTTTGCCACGAAATGGACGCAACGCTGTTTTAATTCTTTTTTTATTTTTCTTTTTTTTTTTAATCACTCAAAGATCTCGCGCTAGCTCGACAACCCTCTCCCTTCATCATCAACGTTCAACACCAACTTTTTCTTTTTCTTCTTCGTTGTTATCCTTGTTTCCTTATTTTCTTTTTTCTTTCTTTTCCTCTTTTCTACCTTTTTGTTTTCCTTCAAATAACTGTAATGAGCGCAATTATCGTGTGCGCGGACAAGCAGAGTGTGACGGGACAAGACTCGTCGCTACATTACGGCATCGAACACGTACGTATTTATATGTACAGGCATTCACATATTTTCATATATATATATACATTTATGTATATACAGAAATACATAGATGTATGAATTTCGTTAACTTTTTTTTCATTTGATATTGATTATGTACGCCCACCCAATATTCTATTCTTTTAATACTTTCTTACAGAAAAATGGAATAATTCATAACGATGCTGCACGTACGTTACAGAAAAAATGATTATGACTGCGGTTTCGTTTCGAAAGCCAGGTTGAAAAAGGATTTTTTGTTGGTAAAACTGTATCAGCCATATGCTCTACGTTCCTAAAAAAAGGGAATCTAGGGTAAGTCCGGGAGAGATGGCCCTACTAACTGTATTAAAAAACAAGTGGATTTGACTTACTTTTTCATTTTTTTTCTCAAACAAATTACGCACAGTCTCGTCGCTGGCCATGAGTTAGTATATAGTTATATTTATATAACGCCATTTATTAGTAAACAGTTGTATTTTTATCGATTGGTCATCTCTCCCGTACGGCCATCTCCCCGGACTAGAAAAAGGAACTATAGAATAAAGAACCGATCGATATCGAACGAAAGTATCCAAAACTTCAAAAAGCATTAAAACGATGGTCGAAAGCGATAGAAAAGAGGTCGGAAGTTGTTGGCTCGGTCGGACGCGCACTCGACGGTTGTTTGAATAATCGAGAGTCAACGGAACGAGGAATGTCTTCAACACCCTCGAAATCGGTTGTTCCCGTAGCCGATCGATGGTCCCATCGAGAGATTCGAGACGGAATGCCCGATATGTAAATAGATGTGTTTCAGGGTCCTAAACCCGCAAAGCGATCGGCGCGAAGTCGGTTGGAGGTCCAAAGGAGCCTCGGGATAGGCAGCGCGTGGCAGAAAAGTCCCCCACTCTCTTTTTCACAGACTGGGGAGCGAACTCAAAGAACTCCGCTACTTTCTCATACGTTATTTCCTTTCGTTCGTTTCTTTTCGCAATTTCGAGCTATGTTCATCCGTATATCGTTCATCGGTGAAGGTGCGCTGCGTAGGTGGACGCGCAAGCACGGATACGTGTGCGCCACAGTACGTGACACATAACGCTCCTTGTGCATGCTGAACGCTCCCCCGGAAGACTCCCTCCGTCTTCGTTGGGAGGAACTGCGGGTCAGAGACTTCGGGCATATTCCTCATCTTGCTTTACCCCCCCTCCCCTCCTCAGCACCCTTCCTCGGCCTATCTACCCACACGTAAGTACATTCAACGATCCACTCTGTTATACTCTTCTCGCAACACCGAGAAAAGAAACATATGCAAACTCGTGTGGCTCGTGCCTAGATCCATTGGCGTCGCCACAACGAAAAAAAAAGTCCACTATTTTTTGTATCGATCTTACGAAGCGTAAGGTACGATCGGGTTGAAGGATCGAAACATCTGGTTTTACCAGATGTCTTATTATCCAATAAGACATTGATGTCTTATTGGATGATCCGATTCTAATGATCTCCAACTGATCTCAACATCTGACAATTTGGACAAATGTTGATGCCTGATCGACGATTTATCATTCGTCTACTCTGTAGATCTTACGGAGATTCAGGATAGGACATGATCTTTATCAGCGAAGTAAATCCCAGAGAAAAACTGTGTCCCTACTTGAATAATCCTTGAATCCTAATCCTAGACGAAACGATTTTTGCGGCTCAATTTTGAGGTCCGACGCCGATGCTTTAATAATGAGAAACGCACGGAGAGCGAGAGAAGAGATGAGGAAAGATAGAGACAGGTTGGAGAAAGAGAGCGAACGGAGGAGAGAGAAAAGATAAGAGAGATGAAGGAACGAGGAGAGAGAGAAGAGATCGTGCGCGGTAGCGAAGTAGCGAAGTAGCCTCGCTTATGGTCCGGTGGTGCCCGAGGAGCATAACGACTCGCGGAGCATAACGCCACGAGCCATCGTATCCTCCTTCCAGAAAGCGTCCACTGCCGGGCACGGGTCTCTTATATATATATACACCTGTATGGATATTTATTCATACGTGTGTGCCCGTGCCGATTTTACTCCCGATTCTGCACGCAACTATCGGTGTGTCATCCTCGATCGGCCCAATACGAATGTAACATATATATCGCTGTCCCTTTTACGTTCTTCGAAATAAACCAAACTCTCTCGTACAAGTGAATACTCGCTGATATCGAAAATAAATCGTCTCTCCAAACCCAAACAAACCCAAACGAACCCAAACGAACGAGCCTAAACTCGATCATCAACGATCGGATCATTGGACAATTTACAGTCGACGAACGGATTAAACTTTGCTTTGCCATACTGATCGTCATCAAGTACATTTCCAGTATCGCCTTAACGAGGTTAAAAACTTTTTAAACAATTTTTTGAAATAAAAAATAACAATGATGACAACGAAAATAGAAGATTGATGAAAATTAAATTTTTAGGAAAATGTAAAAAAATAAAAATAAGTTTTAGAATGCTTTCCTGTCGAGAGATACCTCGATTTTCATATCGATTCCGACTTTTCGGATCGCCCTGTACGTATAGACGACAGTGTATGTACTCGAGTATCTGGAATTGCGTCAAGTGGTCATTGTGTCCACTGTACGCGCACGGACATTGCTCACGACAGGCAGGAAGTACGATCCCGCCGGAGGCAACAGATTTCGGACGGATAATTATAGTGAAACTCTCTCTCGTCGACGCACCGCCAGATAACTATACCGCTCACTAATTCTCTTTTTTTTTCAATCCTTTTCTCTCGTTTTCTGTTGTTTTACTTTTTTTTTCCGCGTACAGAATCGTGTCGAAGGTTTCCCCCGAAGTTTCGAGATAATTGCGACACCTCGGCGAACCTTTGACACGTCACGTAGTATTACTACGAGCCAGTACTTTCAAAGAGTCCTGAAAAATGTCCCTAGCGTCACTTATCCTCGAATTACACAAGTCTGCAACTTAAAACTGTTTTAAATTTAATAAGTGATTTTTATGGCGTTTTCAACGCTGATTATGAAAGCGTTATTATAATGACTTATAGGCTATAAAAAGAAATATAACTGTACTGGAAATGTAGTTTAGAACCTAATTTATGAATAAAATAAAATTTTAGAAATTGGTAAAATGTGAAAAATTGCTTAAATTTTGTTATTATTATACCCAAAAATACTTTTTTGTAAGAAAACATTACGTGATAGAAAAAAAACGGATTGCATTTTTGAATTCAGCGCTGAAAAGTACATAAAAGTCAGTTGACAAATTTCAAACAATTTTTTGAAACATTTTTTTTGCAGACCTGTGTTATTATTATTAATATTTGGGTCAGTTTCGGAATCGGACTGGCAGTTCTATCCTTGCAATCATAGATTTACTTTCAACCTGGAATTCTTGAAATTTCGCGTAAGCTCAAACGATTTTTTAAATCTTCACAGCAACCTCTCAATGAGACTTCCGGTCGTTCCCTGTAAACGTACTAATTTTTTCCGATGAGCAGCAAGGGTGAAACAACATATTTGCATATATATATATATAAATAAATTGTGGTAGGAAAAAAGCACGGTGGTTATATACGATATAGCCTGGAATGAAGAGGAGTCAAAGACGGAAAGGGGAGGCTTCTGGGGCGACGAGAGAAGCTCCGATGTGTACGAGTCTCTGAAAAATTGGAAGGGGAAAAAGATGGCGAGGGCGGCACCTGACCGGAAACGTCACAGTCGGCGAATTCAGCCTCGTTCTCTCCGCTCCTTCGTAAAATATAACTATACATTTGTACACGCATACTTCTTCCCTTGCGCCTTCGCCCCCTCCTCTTGACTCGTCCTCTTTCGGATGCGTTACACTCGCAAACGCGCCAAGGGTTGTTTCCTACCTCCGCGATGCATTCTCCCTAACTCCCAACCGATTCGCGGCAAAATCATATTTATCTTTTTTTTATTTCTTTTATTTTTATCATTTTTTTTTTCAATGTCTTACATCCTGAAGATTTGGATTTTTAAAACTATTTTTATTATATATAATAAAAATAGTTTTAAAAATCCAATTTTCAAACAGGTCACGTTGTTTGGGTTTGTTTGGGTTTGAATGTGAAAATTTGGATTTTAAAAACTATTTTTATTAAATATAATAAAAATAGTTTTTTAAATCCAAATTAAAAATAAAAATTAAAAAGATGAAAAACAAATTACGTTGTTTGGGTTTGAACCTGAAAATTTGGATTTTTTAAACTATTTTTATTAAATATAATAAAAATAATTTTTAAAATCCAAATTTTCAGGTTCAACCCCAAACAAACCCAAACAACCTGATTTGTTTTTCATCTTTTTTTTTTTTGAAATCATAAAAATCAAATATTAAAAAAAGAACAGCCTGAAAATGTGCCCAATGGCTCGAGATTCTTAAGGTGACAGTTTATCGTATTCCGAAGGAACCTCGTACGTGCGCATCTAGAATTACACACTGGCGACAGTTATATATTTTTCTCCTTGAAAATTCGTATCTCGAATCCCGTGTGTCCGTAGTGTGCGAATGTATCCGTGTAAGGGCACATAATAGCAGGATGTTTTACAACGCTCTCGCGTCCGGTACACAAGTATCTGGTTTCATAAATGAAAGTGTCTTCATTCGTAGATACGTATTTCCATACAATTGCACATAGCGTATTGGCTTAGTGCGTCTTATTCCTATGTACCGCGATATCGTTTGTCGTTACGCGCAACTTCTCTCGTCCGTTGCATTGTACACGCGTACTTAGCACCACAACGTACTACGTTTTTTTTTTTTTAATAATCCAGGAGAATAAAGATCGGCGGACTGTCGAGGGTTTAGAGCCCAAACGTTTTTTTTTTTTCGCCGATTTCTCGTGGCGTTTCCTTCAAACGGATCGTCTCCGGCTCGATCAATTTTTCTCAAAAAGGGCAAAAGGGTTCGTCGTAAAAATTGAATGGATTTCAAAGCCGAAATTTCTGGCACCGTTCTCGAAGCGAGAGAAATTGTAATTCGTCCAACAGGATATCCGGCCGCGAAGTTGGGCGCTCGAAGGATGCCCAACAGGATCCCCTGGAGGGATGCCCTTTACGGATATTCGTACGACCCTCTTTCACTCGTGGATGATGCCTTCGATACGAAACAACAAAGAAAAACAAAAAAAAAGTCCTCTCTCCGCACACAAACACGGGAGTAAAAAAATCGTATCCTCCACAATGCCCATTAGCATTGAGAGAACAAAGTTCGTACGTGTTCGTACACGAGGGACCGAGAGCCACAGGAAATCTCGGACGCACCCACCGAAACACCCCGCCTTCGTCGGACTCGATTTAATGTCTCGTTTCCTCTATGGCCACGATAAGGGGGCAACAATTTTTTATAGGGCTTTTGCGCCAGTCATGAGAGTTTACAGCTCTCCCTTGAATATACGTATATGTGAAACGAAAAAAAAAAAAAAAAAGAAAAAAAATACGGTAAAGAGTCAAGTTGGTCGGTCTATTAGGAAGTGCACGATTCCAAAATGAAGCTCTTAGCTTCATCCGGTCGAGAGATCACCATTGATACAGTAATTGCTTCTTTTTTTTTTTGAAACGAAGAAAAAAAAACGAAAATAAAAACTAGACGTTGAATGTAAATTACGAACGCCCGGAATATGAAAATTCTGTAATTAACGGGAAGTCGTCCTCTTTCCTCTCTGTCCCGTTCTCTCTTCGAATAAAATGTATTTGGAACGTTTTTTGATGTGCTCGATAAGCGTATATCGAGAATATTATTCTTTTATTGAAAATCAGTGAAAAATTATTTCCGGCCGTACTTTCTTTACCGTAGCCTGGAAAAAACGAGCGTAATAATCTTTCTCTGAATAAGAGCGAGGGAAAAGAAGGTCGATAGAAATGAGTCCAGCGTTGAGCAAGGGTTGCGTGTTAATGTCTTTTTTTTTTTCTTTCCTTTTTTCCTCGACAAAAATGAAAAACTTTTCTAGCAGGCTTGCATATTCATCTTTTTTCTTGTCGGGGGTTGGAATTGTAGAGCGCACTTCACCGTCCCTACATATGTATGAGTATCGTCTCGGTACCGGACACGGTTAGTGCACCTTTCGGCGAATCACCAAAAGGGTCCTTCCCCGCTTTGCATCCGCCCATCTTCTATTCTTTATAAACACGTTTCTCGCAAATACCTAGTACCGTTCGTCCAATTATACGTGAAAAAAAAACAAGTTACGTTATACACCTTGAAAAATTTCCTTATCGATTAATTTTTCAATTCGAAATTCCACTTTCGAACGAAAATTAACAAAACATCGTATTCCCCAAAAACTATTTTCCGACACGTAACGAAAAATTTGAAAAAAAAGTCTTCGAGCGCTTCGATTCCGCAAGAGTATAAAATCCACGCGAAGGTATTCGAACTTTCGTTCGAAAGGATTCGAACAAAAAAAAAGAATTACGTCAACCACATTATCGCGGAAATTCTCCGGTAGAAATACTTTGAAGAGGTCAGTTTTTCTTTTTCTTTCGTTTTTTTTTTTTTTTTAGTCGAGTCTCGCAAACGAAGAGACCGCGCACTCCTCGCGTGCATTAGTCCATCCAGGAAAGAGTAATCCGAAATAATGAACGCAAGTTACAAGCCACGAAGAGGTTAGGAGAAAAAAAAAATGTGCAAAGGGGGGAGGCTTCGCGAAAGGCGAATAATCTGGGTCCGAGAATCGCGCGGAAACACACATACACGGAAAAAAAAAATTTCGAGTTCGCTACGTCTAGCTAAAGTTGGCTATCAGAGCTCCAAGGCATTTTCCAAGGGGGCCATAAATTTATTTAAACAAATCGGTTACTTCGAGGACGGAAAGATTCCTGAAATGATCTTTCCGTAGAAATACTCGAGTTCGTCGAAAGCCTTTTTATCGCCAGCCGAGGCGAAGTCCTCAATGTTCGATGTCTTCAAAATCGTCTCCGCTCGTGTTGTTTATTTATATTACACACGAGCGCACGAAAAGTATATTCCATGTGGAAGAAACGCGTATATACTGTACAGAAAAGCAACGCACTTGCGCATTAAAGAGCAATTAGCCGCGGCTGGCGAGCACGCTGATGCCCGGAAGCGATAGAACACGCCGCGCGCGTGCCATCCTTATATACCTGACTTACTTTACCTTACTCGCCTGTCTCTTACCTTACTTACGGACCCCGTCACTGGCTCTACCTACTACCGTACACGAGCAACGATCTCTATCCTAGCCTATCCACCGACTCGTACGCGCCCGAAAACGACCACGGCAAATACAGCAACTTCGCGACGCATCCTCGAAACGAGAACCAAACGTTTCTAGCTCTGACGCGAGAAACGCCGAAATACTATTTTTTTTAAACACCGAAAATATATTTTTCACGATAAGAGGAAAAAAGCAACATTTTGAAAATACTTT